>JAUELO010443041.1:0-24131 GCA_032357855.1 Amphibolips quercusostensackenii | reverse complement strand
TAATAATAATTAATAATAATATTAGTATCGTCCTATAGTTAAGTTCCCAAACACAAAGCGAATTTCAAACAAAACATTTGACTTTTCCACCGAAAAGGATACTTTAAAAAATTTTTTTTTTAATTTTTAAGAAAGTAGATTCACAGTCAGCCAAATAGTTGAACTTGCAAACAAAATAATGAATTTTTAGAACGAAAATAACCTTCTAGCAGAAAATTTTTTTTTCTGAATGCAGGAATTTTTAACCAAAGAAATAAATTTCCGACTAAAATCAGGAATATTAAGCTAGAAAAATAAATTTTTGACCAAGAAGTTTAACTTTCAATTTAGTAGTGAAATTTTCAACTAAAAATTAAATAGTTTGATTATCTGCTTAAAAAAATTAATTTTAAACCTAACAAACACGATTTACAACATGATATTTAAAAAAATAAAATAAAAAAAAAAATAATTTAAAATGCAACCGAAAACAATTTGAAAAAAATTGTTTTAACAAAATAAATAAATTTTCAACAAGGTGGATAAATTTTTGGTAAAATTGTTCAGTTTTCTAACAAAAATATAAATTTTCAAGCAAGAATTCCAACTTTCAAGCAAAAAGACGAAATGCCAACAAAATAGTAGAGTTCACAAACAAAAGGAGAATTTGCAGCAAAACATTTGACTTGCACCAAAAAGGATACTTTTTGACGAATTTTAATTTTTAACAAAGTAGATTTACTTTGAGGCAAATAGTTGAATTCCTAACAGAAAACAAGAGTTTCAAAAAAGAAAATTAGTTTTTAACAGAATTTTTTTGCAAAATGCCGGAATTTTAAATCAAAGAAATAAATTTCTAACTAAAATCTAGAATCTTAGGCCATAAGAATAAATCTTTGTTCAATTTTCTACAAGATACATTAATTTCTGACCTAATAGTATAATTTTAAACAAAAAAATTAATTTTAACAAAGAAAATTAACTTTCTACCGAAAACGAGGATTGTTAGCGGAGAAATATCAATTTGTAACCAGAAATGAAAAATTGGATTTTTAGGTAAGAAAATTAATTCCTTGCAGCAAAAAAAAATTGACTAGGTGGAAACTATTTGTATTGCATATCTAAATTACTCTTAAATACCTGAATTACGCTTATACAAGTTAATTAAATGGATTACCTAAATTCCTTCAAACTACCTAGATAGTTTCCCCACGGGTTTGATTCAGTAAAATTATCGTAGATTATCAATTTTTAATAAGCATTATTATTTATATGAATAGTAGTAGAGCTAGAGGGCTACTGGATCATGCCGCGACAGATGGCGCCACCGCTGCTACCACCGACCAAGAAGTGGTTCTGCTCCATGCTAAGTTACCTACATCAGGTAACTTAGCATGGAACAGAACCATTTCTTTATGACTACTACTAAAAATTACCTATAAATATTGGCAACCATTCATAATAGGAGATATGTTGATGTAGAGCCACAAGAATTCTTCTCGATTCTTGGAAAATCGTTTCGTCTGTCCAGTGGGGATTTATTTGAGCCAAAGCACCAGCAACACGATTGTGTTCTCTGTGCAAAATAAGTTGCAGGACTGTCAACTGCGGATTCTGGTTCACTCTTCTGTCACCTGTAAGAAGTTTTTTAAATTTTTATTATTGTATTATAACAATATTTAATTGCAAAATTACTCAAATCTAACATTATTTTGAATATATGGATTTCTTATAAGGTTGATTTGTTATAAATAATATATAAGAGTGTCGATTTACCCCCCTACACCTTTTATGCATCGGATCGTAACAGTTTTCTGAACCTTCTCCCTTCAATAAAAAGCAGTTACGTGATTTATTAGCGGTCCTGAATTCCCTCACTTCCCATCTCCTCCACTATTTGCTCTCTCCTCCACTATTTGCTCTCTCCACAACTACTTGCTCTCTCCATACATCAGCCTTCGCTTTTTCTCCCTTCCCCATCTTCTTCCACATTTACTTTCCCTTTTCCTCACTTTCCCCACCTTTCACTTCACTTCCTTCAACCACGTCATTTTCTCTCACTTCTTCTAGTTTCGTCCCACTCACCCTCCCCTCATTTCCCACCACTTCCCCTACTTCCCCTAACCTTATTTCCTCTGACGTCCTCTTCTTCCTCTTTTTAATTTCCTCTTTCTTCCCCTACTAACCCTCCGTTCATTTCTCTTTACTTTCTTTACCCTTGTGAGTTGTGAGCTTCACGTTGTGTGGTGTGAATTGTGAGCGTTAATTTTTGAGTTGTATGCTGTGAGTTGTGAGTAGCGACTTATGAGTTATAATTTATGTGTTATGTGTTGTAAGCTGTGACTTGTGAGTTGTGTGTTGTGAATTGTGAGCGTTGAGTTGTGAGTTGTATGTTGCGAGTTGAGAGTTGCGACCTTTGAGTTGTGTGGTTAAGTTGTGAGTTGTTTGTTGTAAATTGTGAGCGCTAAGTAGTGAGCTGTAAGCTGTGAGTTGCAACTTGTGAGTTGTTTGTTGCGTGTCTCAAGTTGTGACTTGCGAGTTGCAACTTGTAAGTTATGTGTTGTGAATTGTGGACGATGAGTGGTGAGTTGTATGTTGCGAGTTCTGAGTGCCGAGTTGTGTGTTATTTGTTGTGAATTGTGAGCGTTGAGTTGTGAGTTGTATGATGTGAGTTGTGAGTTGTTAGTTACGACTTGTGATTTGTGGTTTGTAGGTTGTGACTTAAGAATTGTGAGTTGTGTGTTGTGGATTGTGAGCGATGAATTGTACGTTGTATGTTGCGAGTTCTGAGTTGCGAGTTATGACTGGGAAGTTGCGTGTTGTAAGTTGTGACTTGCGACTTGTGACTTGGGAGCTGCGTGTTGTGAATTTTTTGCGCTGAGTTGTGAGTTGTGAATTGCGTGTTGTGAGCTGCGAGTTGTGAGTTGTGAAAATATAAGGGTTTCTGCAAAAAACTATTAAACCTTTTTGAAAACCTTCTTTTTAATTCAAAAGTAATACATCATTCTGTGAAGATACCAATAGTGTCTGATTTCACCTCAGGAAAAAAAATTTTAAAAAATATTAAATCTATAAGTAACATTTTTAGCATTAATTCTGTTCTTGTCATGTTTAAGCCTAATTTTGAAAAATGGATATAAAATAGACAAAAATAACAATAATTGTTAATCTTTTAAAATAAAAAAGGGGTAGATAGTAAAAGAATTTCCCCATTCCCTTTTCCAGATCGAAAAATTACCATTTTATATAAAAACCTTTGTTATTAACATTTATAATTTATTAATAATATAAAATTTATTTAATATTTTATAATTTTAATGTTACTTATAGTAATTTTTAATTTTACTATTCTAATATTTTAATTAATGAACTGTTAAATAATCAAATTAATCCACAATAATTATCAGTGAAATTTATTGTAACAATTCAAATCAATAATAATTTAACATTAATAAAACCTTTAATGGATTTAGATTTACTTTGGTATAATATATATTTTATCTTCATGCTCTTTAGTTTTTAAATTAAAATTTTTTTAAATTCAGTAAACAAATTTTTTGATTATTTTTGTGTGTTTTGCCAGAAAAATATATGTTTTTTGGTCAAAGATTGATAAAGGTGAATATAAAGTGATTATAATTTTATAAATAAACATGAACGTTGAAAAAAATTAGTCCTTTAAACAAAAAGTTTTTTTGTTCTTGAAAAAAATGCAAACGTGTTTTGGTCCCCCACCTACTGATTTTTGAAAGTGGGGTAGGGTGTGAAAGAACTTTTTTCCTTCTCTTTTTTAACTTATAAAATAACTATTTTAAATGAAACAAAATTTTATGAGTATTTATAATTGATTAGTAGAATCAAATTTATTTAACATATTATAATTAAAAATCATAATTATTCATAAAAAGTTTTTTTTATTTAAAAAAGTAGCAAAAGGTACCAAAAAATATTGGTGTTGTTATAAAAAAATACAAAAATATCTAAAAATTTTATTCTATAAGTGATTTTTTACAATTAAAAAAATTTTGTTTTTGTGATTTTCGAAAAAGCAAAAAAACAATCAAATTTGAAAAAATCTAATTTCATAACGAAACAATATTTAGAATTTTATTATAATGAAAAATAATTTAAACCGATTAAAGATATCATTAATGTTAAATAATAATAATAGATTTGAATTAATTATATTTATTTATTTAACATATAATTTTATAATAACCCATCATTCATTTAACCTATTGGAACTTTAATGTTATTAAATCAATTTTTAATTTATACTATTCTAATATTTTTAATTAATCATTTGTTAAATGTTGAAATTATTTAACAATCAGTGAAATTCGTTCAAATAATTAAAATCTAATAATATAAAATGATGATATTTTTGAATGTGTCTAATTTCTTTCAATATAATAAATTTGCTCTTATATTTTTTTGGTTTCAAATTTAATTGAAGAAAAATTTGAATATTTTGGTTTTTTTTTTTTTTAGAAAAGCACTCATTTTTTTAAAGAAATTGATAGAAGTGAGTATAAAGTAGTTATAATAAAATTGCAAAACTTCAAGAGTTAACGAAATCAGATATTTTAAAAATATTTTTAATTTCTTTAAATATTTTTTTTACAAAATTGGAAAAGTTTTTTCGTTTTCACCTGCCAAATAAAAGCCAGATAAAAAGATAATTTGGAAAAAATTATTATAATGTTCGAGTTAACTATTTGAATTATAGAAATAAGATTTATTGAAATCATTTAATAATTGAGTTAGCAGCTTATTTTAGTTTAATTTCTTTTTTATTAGAATAATTTCAATTATATTTATTTAAGATTAATTACATTATATTTATTAATAAAAGAAAACCCTATAAAAACGCTATGTATTTTGTAAACAGCCCATAAATAGTTATTTGGCTCAATCCTCTTGAGCAACGTGAAAATTAGGCGATGTAAAACCGGCTGAATCCGGAAAGTGGTTTTATGCAGTTTTCCTCTCCTCTGGCCGAACGTCCAGACCAACGCGATTACCAAAATTACCCTGTTTGACGGCAATGTCGAAATTGGTGGAATAATGCTCTTTATAAAAAATCGTGAGTATTATCTTATTTACAAATTTAATCAGCGTTTAGCAAATATTATTTCATCATAAGAAACATTTTTCTTTTACGACAGATAGTAACTTTTTTTGTCAATGCGTTTATTCCTTATAGAAATTATGTGTTTATTAAATTGTGACCGAAAATAAGTATCAAAAAATTTTAACATATAAAAATCCATGATTCAGGGATACTGTTGGTTTTTTAAAAAACAAAAATAACATTTTTGAGTAAAACTTCTTCAAGGACGGGAGAGATTTCAAAAAAACGACAGAACTCACGACCGCACGACCACATGACCGCACGACACTCGTCCGCACGACCACGCGACCGCACAGCTATACTGCCGCACGGACATAATTTATTTTTCGTAAACGATTGTAAATTCTTACCTGATCTATAGCATACTTGGGCGAATTGATCACAGTCTCCGGTCCTGTTTAGAGAAGATGGTAGCCATTCTCGATTACCACGCACTTCCACAGCTAATCTTCCACCTACACCTGCACGCATTCCAGCTGCAATTTCATTACTTGATCCATAAACTAAGGACAGGTCGAGGAAATGTGTCACAACTGTCAACTGAAATCAGATATAACTATTTAAGAATGTTCGAAATTAAAACTTACTAAATCAGAGCTGTCCGCAAAACTTTATTTTGAAATTTTTCAGGAATTTTTTGAGTTTTCAAAACTTGTTGGTTAGATTGAAGCTAAAACCAATTTAAATTTAACAGAAATAATTGTATAAATAATTTTTTTTTTTTAATAATATTCTCTTATAATAATGCATGAAAGTTGTAATTTTTTTCAAAGTTTTTAATTTTGGTACACTTTTTAATTAGCGTGAGATAATAATTTATTCAAGTTAAAAAACGTAATTGTTGAAATAATTTGTTATTAATTTTCTTTTTTTGGGAACGATGGTAGAAAGTTTTGGTTTTTTTTTTATAATTTTTAACTTCTGTCTACCTGTTACGTGGAGTGTAGTATTAATTATTGAAATTGAAAAAAATAAATGTTCAAACAAATTATTATTGCTCATAACTATCTTCGCTTATAATAATGCTAGACAATTGGGATTTTTTCCTCTTATTATCAATCCTTATAAAGGTCAAGGCAACAAACCAATGAATTGAACAGAAAAAATTGTTTAAATAATTAATTATTTTTTATAACAACAATCTCTTAAAATAATGCTAGAAAGATGCAGTTTCTTCTAAAAATGTTCACTTTTTGTACAATTTTCAATAAGAGTAAGTCAATAATTAATTTAATTCAACAAACGTAATTTCCTAAACAATTTATTATTATTTTTAATAATATTTTTTTTTAATAACAGTAGAAAGTTGCGGTTTTTTCTTCTATTTTCAAATTTTTCTTTATTTTTCGCTTTTAATGTGCTAATAATGAATACAATTTTACAAAAATTATTGTTTCAACAAATTATTACTGTTAAAAACTTTCTTCTGCTACAGTAATGCTGGATAGTTGTGAATTTTTTATTAAAATTTGACACTTATTTTTAACCTTAAATTAGAGCGAGTCAACAATTAAAGAAATTTAACAGAGATAATTTTTTAATTAACTATTATTATTTATAACAATATTCTCTTAGAATAATCCTAGAAAGTTAAATTTGTTTCATTTTCCAAATTTGGTCCACTTATCAACTATAGTGAGGTAATAACCAATTTAAATTAACAAACATAATTGCTAAAACAATTTAATATTATTTTTATTAATATTTTCTTTGAATAATGGTAAAAAGTTGCGTTTTTTTTTGAAATTTTCAACTTTTGTCAACTTTTTACTCAAAGTGTGATAAAATTTATGAAATTTCACAAAAATAATTGTTCAAACAAATTATTATTGCTTATAAGTATCTTTCCTCAAAATAATAAAAATAATTAAATAATTGAAATAATTAAATGACTGAAATATTTAAATAATTAAAACTTTAGTTTCAGGTTAGCCCTAAAAAGGTCATTTTTTCATTTTTTTATGTTCTTTAAAATTCTTTGAAAATTTAAAAAATACGCTTAAATATTTAAATTCCTCTGAAATTCCTTTAAATTATTTTTATCCATCGAAAATTTATTGCCATTTATTGAAATATTCTGTAATAATTAAAATTATAAAAAATGTTTGGTAATACCTTGAAATATTTTAAAATATTAAAAACCCTGCAAATATTATAAAATCCGGTGATATTACACCAAATCATATGATATTTTCTGAAATCTTGGAAAATTTCCGAATTTTTAAAAATATTCTAAAACCTTATGGGTCCTATAAAATTTTTCTGTATCTTCCAAAATTCTCAAAAATTCTTAAGAGCACCATAAATTATTTAAGCTCTTTGAAATCCCTTCAAATTATTAAAAAAAAAACAAAGATTTCTTGAAATCTTGTAAAATTCGAAAAAATGTTTTAAATGCTTCGAAATCTTTAGAAGTCGTTTGAAAATTTTTAAAGCCTTTTCAAATTCCTCGAAAAATTCAAAATAAAACCTAAAATCTTCTAAATTCCTTAGAATTATTTAAAATTATTGAAATATATTAAAAATACCCTAAAACATTTAAGATTCTTTAAAATATTTTGGAATTCTTTGAAATTGTTTAAGTTACGAAAAATTTTTTGGAATATAAAAAAATACCCTATAATATTTCGAATTTAAAAAACCTTTAGATCCTAAAAAATCCATTATATCTTGGAAATGAATTATTTGGAAGCCATTAAAACATTATAAGATCTCGCGAAACTACATGAAATCTGATAATATTTTCTGTAATCCTAAAAATTTTTTTAATCTTTTTAAATATTCTAAAATATTATAGATCCTATGAAACTGTTCTATATTTTTTGAAATTCTTAAGAATTTTTTTAAGCTTCATGAATTTATTTTTATTTTCTAAAAATCATCAAAATACTTAAAAAGCCCTCAAAACTGTTGAAAAAAAATTATCAAAAATTCTTTAGAATCTTTTACAATTCCCAAGAAAATTTCCAATCTTATAAAATCAATTGAAATTCCTAAATTTATCCTGATTTTAGGGATTCAAAATACCGTTTATTCTTGAAAATCCTGCGAAATACGCGCAAGTTCTTAAAAGTTATTGAACATTTCTTGGAGATTTTCAAAGTACCCTAAAATATTCAAAATCCATCGGAATACTTTCAAGGTATTTCAAACAAAAAAAATTCTTTCGACTATTTCGAAATTTACTAAAATATTTGTAATTGATTGAGATCTATTGAAATCGCTTGAACTATTTTAAAGCTTTTGAAAATTCCTTGGAAGTTTTTAAAATAAATAAAATCTTGAAAATCATTTTAAATACCTTCAAATTAATAAAATGTATTAAAAATTTCTTAAAAGTTTTAAAATACCCTAAAATCTTACAAATCCGTCCAAAAAACTTTAAATTATTTAAATTTATTGAAAACTCCTTGCGAGTTTTCAAAATACTCTTAAATCTTGCAAATCCTTCGAAATACCTTTAAATTATTGAAATCTATTAAAAATTCTTTGAAGATTCTTAAATTACCGTAAAATATTTAAAATCCTTCGAAATACCTTCAAAATATTGAAATATAATAAAACTTCCTTAGAAGTTATAAAAATACCCTAAAATCTTGAAAATTCTTCAGAATACCTTCAAATAATTAAAATCTATTAAAAATCCCTTGGAGATTTTCAAATTAACCTAAAATATTTAAAAACCTTCAGAATACCTTTAAATTGTTAAAATATATTCAAAATTCCTCTAACGTTTTCTAAATATCCTTAAGTCAATCCTAAAGGTTCTACGGAATACCTTCAAATTATTGAAATCTATTAAAAATTCATTCAAAGTTTTCAATTTTTTCTAGAAATTCAGAAAATTCTGCAAAAAATTCTTTGAAGATTTTCAAATTACCATAAAATATTAAAACTTCTCCGAAATACGTTCAGAATATTAAAATATAATAAAACTTCCTTGGAGATTTTCAAATTATCCTGAAATATTAAAAATCCTATAGAATACCTTTAAATTATTAAAATTTTTTTAAATTTCCTCAAAGTTTTTATAATACACTAAAATCTTGAAAATTCTTCGAAATACCTTAAAATATTTGAAATGTATTAAAAATTCTCCGGAGATTTCTAAATTACCTTGAAATATTTAAAATATTTCAGAATACTTTCAGATCATTGAGATCTATTAAAAATTCCTTAAAGATTTTTAAATTACCCTAAAGTTTTGAAAATCCTTCAAAATACCTCCAAATGACTAAAATCTATTACAAATTCCTTAAAATTTTTCAAAATATCTTCACATCTTGAAGATTCTTCGGAATACTTTCAAATTATCGAAATTTATTGAAAATTCATTTAAAGTTTTTTTATTTATTCTAAAAGTTTTGAACATTCTGCAAAATAGTTTCAAATAATTAAAATCTATTAGAAATTTTTTGAAGATTTTCAAATTACCGTAAAATATTAAAGATCTTTCGAAATACGTTCAAAATTTTGAAATATAATAAAAATTTCTTGGAGATTTTAAAATTACCTTAAAATATATAAAATCCTCCAAAATACCTTTAAATTATTAAATTTTTTTTGAATTTCTCCTACGTTTTTGAAATACCCTAAGGTCTTGAAAACTCTGAGAAATAACTTAAAATTATTAATAAAATCTTTTAAAAATTTTTCAGAAGTTTTCAAAATGCTCTTAACTCTTGCAAATTCTTCGAAATACCTTCAAATAATTGAATTTTATTAAAAATTTCTTAGAGATTTCCAAATCACCTTAAAATATTAAAAATATTTTAGAATACCTTCAGATCATTAAAATCTATTAAAAATTCCTTGAAGATTTTCAAATTACCTTAAAATGTTGTAAATTTTTCGAAATACCTCCAAATAATTCAAATCTTAAAAATTCCATGGAGATTTTCAAATCATCTTGAAATATTAAAATATTTAAGAATACCTTCAGATCATTAAAATCTATTAAAAATTCCTTGAAGATTTTTAAATTACCTTAAAATTTTGGAAATTCTTCGAAATACCTCCAAATAATTCAAATCTTAAAAATTCCTTAAAGATTTTTAAATTACCCTACAATATTTAAAATCGTTTAGAATACCTTTAAATTCTTGAAATTCATTAAAAAATACTTTGAGGTTTTCAAGGTACCCTGAAATCTTGAAAAGCCTACGGAGTTCCTTAAAATTATTAAAATCTATAAAAAAATCCTTAAAAGTTTTTAAAATACACTCAAATTTCGAAAATTTCTGGGAATACTTTAAGATAATTGAAATTTATTTAAAATTCCGGAGAAGTTTTCAAATGACCCTAAAATATTTGAAATTCTTTACAATGCCTTCAAATTATCAAAATCTATTAATTATTCTTCGGAATACCTTCAAATCAATAAAATTTATTTTAATTCTTTAGAAGTTTTCATAATACCCTAAAATCTTGAAAATTCTTCCGAATACCTTAAAATTATTAAAATCTATTGAAAATTCTATATTAGTTTTCAAAATACCCTAAAATATTAAAAAGTATTTAGAATACCTTCAAATTATTGAAATCTGTTAAAAATTCTTTGAAGATTTTAAAATTACCCCAAAATATTTAAAAATTTTTGGAATACCTTCAAATTATTTAAATCTGCGAAAAATTCTTTAGAAGTTTTCCAAATACTCTTAAACCTAGAAAATCCTTCGAAATACCTTTAAATTATCGAAATCTATTAATAAAATTTTATAAGTTTTTACAATACCCTTAAATATTACATATCCTTCGGAATACCTTTAAATTATAGAAATTCATTAGAAATTCTTTGGAAGTTTTTAATTCACCCAAACATCTTGAAAATTCTTCGAAAAACCTTTAAATAATAGAAATCTATTAAAAATTCCTTGGAGATTCTCAAGTTACCATAAAATATTTAAAATCCTTCAGAATACCTTTCAATCATTCAAATATTTGTTAAAATTCCTTCGAAGTTTTTAGAATACCCTAAAATCTTAAAAATTCTTTGGAATACCTTAAAATTACTAAAATCTTTCAAAAATTCTTTAGAAGTTTTCAAAATACCCTTAAATATTAAAAATTCTGCGAAATACCTTCTAATAATCAAAATCTATTAAAAATTCTTTGGAAGTTTTCAGCTTACCTCAAATCTTGACAATTTTTTTAAATACCTTCAAATAATTGAAATCTATTGAACATTCCTGGTAGATTTTCAAATTACCTTAAAATATTTCAAATCCTTCAGAATACCTTCAAATCATTTAAATTTAGTAAGAACTCTTTGTAAGTGTTTGATTTCCCCTAAAATATTGAGAATTCTTCCAAATACATTCAAATAATTAAAATCTACTAAAAATTCCTTACAGATTTTTAAATTACCCTAAAATTGTTGAAATCCTTTGGAATACCTTCAAATAATTTAAATCTATTAAAAATTCCTTGGAGATTTCCAAATTACCCTAAAATATTTAAACTATTTCAGAATACCGTCAGATCATTGAAATCTATTAAAAATTTCATGAAGATTTTTAAATTACCCTAAAATCTTAAAAATCTTTCGGAATACCTTAAAATGATTGAAATCTATTAAAAATTGTTCAGAATACCTTCAAATTATTGAAATTTAATAAAAATTCTTTAGAAGTTTTTAAATAACCTCAAAATCTTGAAAATTCACTGAAATACCTTCTAATAATAGAAATCTATTAAAAATTCCTTGGAGATTTCCAAATAAGGTAAAAATATTTGAAATCCTCTAGAATACCTTCAAATTATTGAAATTTATTAAAAATTTCTCTGACTTTATTGAAATACCCTAAAATCTTAAAAATCTTTCGGATTACCATCCATTTATTCAAATCTATTAAAAATTCCTTAGAAGTGTTAAAATACCCTCAAATATTTAAAATTCTTTACAATACCTTCGAATAATTTAAATCTATTAAAAATTCCTTGGAGACTTCCAAATTACCCTAAAATATTTAAACTATTTCAGAATACCTTCAGATCATTGAAATCTATTAAAAATTCCTTGAAGATTTTCAAATTACCTTAAAATATTTAAAATCTTTCAGAAAACCTTTGAATTTTTTTAATTTATTCAAAATTCCTCTGACGTTCTCCAAATACCCTTAAGTCATAAAAATCCTATGGAATACCGTCAAATGATTGAAATCTATTAAAATTTCCTTACAAGTTTTTAAAATATCCTGACAACTTGAAGGTTCTTCGGAATACCTTCAAATGATCGAAATTTATGAAAAATTCGTTTGAAGTTTTCAATTTATTCTAGAAATTTTGAAAATTATTAGAAATAGTCTCAAATAATTTAAAACTATTAGAAATTATTTGAAGATTTTCAAGTTACCGTAAAATATTAAAAATTCTCCAAAATACGTTCAAAATATTAAAATATAATGAAAATTCCTTGGAGATTTTCAAATTACCTTAAAATGTTTAAGATCCTTCAGAACACTTTTAAATTATTTAAATTTTTTTTTCAATTCCTTCCACGTTTTTGAAATACCCTTTAATCTTGAAAATTTTTCGGAATGACTTAAATTATTAATCAAATCTTTTAGAAATTCCTTAGAAGTTTTTAAAATACCCTTAAATCTTGAAAATTCTTTAAAGACCTTGAAATAATTGTAATCTATTCAAAATTCCTTGGAGATTTACAAATTACCCTTAAGTATTGTAAATATTTCAGAATACCTTCAGATCATTGAAATCTTTCAAAAATTTCTTAAAAGTTTTTAAAATATCCTGAAATCTTGAAGATTTTTCGGAATTCCTTCAAATTATTGAAATTTTAAAAAAATTTATTTGAAGTTTTTAATTTATCCTAGAAATTTTAAAAATTCATTGAAATAGTTTCAAATAATTGAAATCTATTAGAAATCCTTTAAAGATTTTTAAATTACCGCGAAATTTTAAAAATCCTCCGAAATACGTTCAAAATATTGAAATATAATAAAAAATCCTTGGAGATTTCCAAATTACTTAAAATATATAAAATCTTTCAGAATACCTTTAAATTATTAAATTTTGTTTGTAATTTCTTCTGCGCTTTTAAAATAACCTAAAACCTTGGAAATTCTTCGGAATAACTTCAAATAATTAAAATATATAATTGTAATTCTTTAGAAGTTTTTAAAATACCCTACAAAATTACAAAACTTCACAATACCTTTAAGTTATTGATATTTATTAAAAATGCCTTCGACGTTTTTGAATTACCCTAAAATCTCAAAAATTCTTTGGAGTACCTTTAAATGATTAAAATCGTTAAAAAATTCTTTGGAAGTTTTTAACTTACCCTAAAATTTAAAAAAATTTTTGAAATACCTTTTGATAATTAAAATCTATTTAAAATTCTTTGAAGATTTTTAAATTACCCTAAAATATTTCAAATTTTTCGGATTACCTTTAAGGTATTAAAATCTATGAAAAATTCTTCAGATTTTTGAAAATACCCTTAAATTTAAAAAATCATTCGATACACCTTCAAATTATTGATATATATAAAAAATTCCTTCAAATTTTTTAAAATACCCAAAAATCTTAAAATTCTTGGGAATACTTTAAAATGATTAAAATCGATTAGCGATTCTTTGAAAGTTTTTAATTTACCCTAAAATTTTAAAGATTTTTCGGAATACCTTCAAATCATTGAAATTTATTAAAAATTCTTTAAAAGTTTAAAATTAAATCTAAAATTTTGAACGTTTTTCGAAATTATTAAAATTTTTTTCAAATTCTTTGGACGTTTGCAATTTACCCTAAATTAAAAAAATTCTTTAAAATACCTTCTAATAATTGAAATCTTAAAAAAAAAATTTGAAGATTTTAAAATTACCCTTAAATATTTAATCCTTCAGATTACCTTTAAATTATGGTAATCTATGAAGAATTCTTTAGAAGTTTTCAAAATACCCTCAAATTTTGAAAATCATTTGATATACCTTTAAATTATTGATATTTATAAAAAATTCCTTCAACGTTTTTAAAATACCCTAAAATCTTAAAATTCTTGGAAATACTTTAAAATGATTGAAATCGATTAGCAATTCTTTGGAAGTTTTTAATTTACCCTAAATTTTTGAAGATTTTTCGAGATACCTTTAAATCATTGAAATTTATTAAAAATTCTTTGGCAATTTTTAATTTAATCTGAAATTTCAAACGTTTTTCGGAATACCTTAAAATCATTAGAATTTATTGAAAATTCTTTGGACGTTTTTAATTCACCCTAAATTTTACAAATTCTTCGAAATACCTTCTAATAATTGAAATCTATTAAAAATTTTTTGAAGATTTTTAAATTACCCTGAAATATTTCAATCTTTCAAATTACCTTTAAATTATTGTTATCTATAAGGAATTCTTCAGAAGTTGTCAAAATACCCTTCAATTTTAAAAATTATTCGGAATACCTCAAAATTATTGAAATTTATTAAAAAATTTTAAAAGTTTTTAATTTACCCTAAAATCTTGAAAATTTTTCGAAATACCTTCTGATAATTGAAATCTATTAAAGATTCATTTAATACTTTTAAATCATCTAAAAATATTTAAAATCTTTTAGAATACCTTCAAGTTATTGAAATTCATTACAAATTTATTTGATGTTTTCAAAATATTCTTAAATCTTGAAAATCTATTAGAATACCTTCAAATTATTAAATCTACTAAAAATTCTTTATAAATTTTCAAAATACCCTTAAATCGTGAAAATCCTTCGAAATGCCTTCAAATTATTGAAATCTATCAAAAGTTCCTTCAACTCTTTAAAAATTAAAAAAAATATTTTGTATCAATTGAAATCTTCTGAAATCATTGCCATTTTTTTAAAACTTTTAAAAATTCCTTGGAAGTTTTTTAAACAGCCTGAAATGCTAAGAATCCTCCAGAATACCTTCAAATTATTCAAATCTATTAAAATTCTGAAAATATATTAAAAATATCCTTAAATATTAAAAATTCTTTGAAATATATATTCAAATTATTGTAATCTATTAAAAGTTCCTAGGACTCTTAAAATTTTCTAAATTATTCCAAATTTTTTGAAATCTTTTGAAATCGACTAAATATTTTTAAGGCTCCTAAAAATTTCTTTGCAATTTTTAAAATTACCTGAAACCTCAAAAATACTTTGGGAAACATTAAAATTATTAAGATCTATTAAAAAATTTTTGAATCTTCTTAAATATTCTAAAATATTTCAAAAGGATTAAGAAATGACCGAGTGAAATATCACACAACTATGTTATCGATACATATTTGGTGCAGTATTTATTGCCAACAAAATTTGTACTTTTTTATTGATTGGAAAGCTGTAATTACATTCTGGAAAGGAAAGTAGACCATGTGACTCGAATCTCATTAGTTTGCAGAATGAGAAGCGATGAAGTAAAAACTGTTTTGTGCTAATTAGGGAATTATCGTGATTCCTGGGAAAAAATTAATCTGTTATACAACCTTCGTAGATTCAATTTTTTTATCTTATTTTAATCGTTAAAAATATGTATAATTATTTCTTATTTTCTATATTTATAAAGTTAATAAATTTAGTCGCAGGTCAAGAAAAACGTGAAAATCAATATAAATTTAAGAATTTTATTTTTCAGGAAAAAATCAGGGATTCTAAACAAAAAAAATTAGAAAGTCAAGGAATTTTTACAACAAGCATTTTCAATAAATGTGTTTAAATATTTTAGGGAATTTTAAAAGATCATAAGGAATTTTTAATATGTTTCAATATTTTAAAGGTATTCTGAAGGATTTTAAAGATATTGGAGAAATTTTAATATCTCCAAAGAATTTTCAATATATATATAAATAATTTGAAGGTATTCCAAAATTTTATTTAAGATTTTAGGGTATTTTAAAAACTAAGGAATTTTTCATAGATTTCGAAAAATTTAAGGTATTCCGAAGTATTTTCAAAGTTTTAGGATATTTCGAAAATGTCAAAGGAATTTTAAAGAGTTTTTTAAATAGTCTAGCGATTTCAGAAGATTTTAATTGATTTAAAATATTTTTGGAAATTTTAAGAGTCCAAGAAAGTTTTAATAGATTTCAATACTTTGAAGGTATTCCGAAACTTTTAAGATATTTTTAGGTAATTTGAAACTCTTCAGGGAATTTTTAATTAATTTCACAAATTTGAAAGAATCCAAAAAGATTTATTAGATTTTATAGTATTTTAAAATCTTCCAAAGAATTTTTAAGAGTTTAAAGAGATTCCAGCGATTTCAAGAGATTTCAATCGATTGAAAATTTTTTTTAAAATTTTAAAAAGGGTCCAAGGAACTTTTAAAAGATTTAATTACTTTGAAGGTATTCTGAAGGATTTCAAATATTTCAAGGTCATTTTAAAATCTCGAAGGACAGTGATAAATTTAAATAATTTGTGGATGTTTCGAAGGGTTTTAAGGATTTTAGGGTATTCTAAAAACTTAGAAGAAATTTTAATTTGATTTTCATGATTTTAAGGTATTCCAAAGAATTTTCATAATTCTAGGGTATTTTGAAAACGTCAAATTAATTTTCAAGAGCTTTCAAAAGATTCGAGCAATTTCAAAAGATTCCAACTCGATTGAAATATTTTCAGAAATTTTAAAATAGTCTAAGGAACTTTTAATATATTTCAATACTCTGAAGGTATTCCAAGGGATTTTAAAGATATTGGGGAAATTTGAATGTCTTTAGAGAATTTTAAATATATATGAATACTTTGAAGGTATTCTGATAATTTTTAAAGATTTCAGGGTATTTAAAAAACTTCTAAGAAATTTTTTTTATAGATTTCAATAAATCTAAGGTATTTCTGAGTATTTTTGAGGTTTTAGGATGGTTTAAAAATGTCTAAGGAATTTTTAGAAGAATTAAAAAAAAATATTCTAGCGATTTAAAAAGATTTTAATGGATTTAAAATATTTTAGGAAATTTTAAGAGTCTAAAAAAGTTTTGATAGATTTTAATCCTTTGAAGGTATTCCGAAACTTTAAAGATATTTTTGAGTAATTTAAAACTCTTCTGGGAATTTACAATAAATTGCAAAAATTGGAGGATATTCCGAAGGATTTTTAAAATTTCAGAGTATTTTAAAATCTTCCAAGGAATTTTCAAAAGTTTGAAAAGGTTCCAGCGATTTTGAGAAATTTCAATCCATTAAAAATATTTTAGAAAATTTAAAAGGATCCGAGAAACTTTCATAGATTTTAATACTTTGAAAGTATCCTGAAAAATTTCAAATATTTTAGGGTCATTTTAAAATCTCCTAGGACAGTTTAATAAATTCCAATAATTTGTGGGAATTTCGAAGGATTTTAAAGATTTTAAGGTATTCTGAAAACTTTGAAGGAATTTCAATTAGATTTTTATAATTTCAAGGTATTTTCAAGAATTTTTAAAATTCAAGGCTGTTTTGAAATCGTCCAATTAATTTTCAAGAGCTTTTGAAAAATTCAAGCGATTTCAAAAGATTCCAAATGGTTTGAAATATTTTCGGAAATTTTAAAAGAGTCTGAGAAATTTTTAATATGTTTCAATACTTTGAAGGTATTCTAAGGGATTTTCAAGATATTTAAAAAATTTGAATATCTCCAAATAATTTTTAATATATATAAATAATTTGAAGGTATTTAAAATTTTTTTTAAGATTTTAGGGTATTTTTAAAAACTACCAAGAAATTTTTCATAGATTTCAATAAATTTCAGGTATTCCGAAGTATTTTTAACGTTTTAGGATATTTTGAAAATGCCTAAGGAATTTTAAGGAGTTTTAAAAATATTCAAGCGATTTCAAAAGATTTTAATGGATTTAAAATATCTCACAAAATTGTAAAAGAGTCCAAGGAACTTTTAATAGATATCAATACTTTAAAGGTATTCCGAAGGATTTTAAATATTTCAAGGTCATTTAAAAATATCCACAGCATTTTTGATAGACTTTAATAATTTGAAGGTATTCTGAAGGATTTAAAATATTTCTAGGTTATTTTGAAAGTCTGCAAGGAATTTTTAATAGATTTTAATGATTTTAAGGTATTCTGAAGAAATTCAAGTTTTTTAATAAATGTCAATAAATTTAAAGGAATTCCGAAGGATTTTCAAGATTTTAGGGTATTTTGAGAATTTCTAAGAAATTTTAAAAAGTTTTGATTGATTTTAAATAGTTTAGGAAATTTTAAAAGAGTCCAAGGAACTTTTAACAGATTTCAATAATTTTAATGTTTTTTTTTAAGGATTTTAAAAATCATAGGATAATTTGTAAACATCCAAGAAATGTCAAATATATTTCAATAATTTCAAGGTATTCCAAAGGATGTTTGTTTCAGGGAATTTTGAAAACTTCTTAGGAATTTTTAAAAGCTTTTATAAGATTTAAACGATTTCAAAAGATTTTAAACGATTAAAAATATTTCAGGAAATTTTAAAAGAGTTTGAAAAACTTTTGATAGATTTCAATACTTTAAAGGTATTCCAAAGAATTTCAGATATTATAGAGCAATTTGAATATCTCCACGAAATTTATATTAGATTTCAATAATTTGAAGGTATTTCAAAGGAAATTCAAGATATCAGGGTATTTTAAAAACTTCCAAGGAATTTTTAATATAGTTTGATGATTATAAGGTATCCCAAAGTATTTTTAAAGTTTTAGGGTATTTTGAAAGCTTGCAAGAAATTTTTGAGAACTCAAAGAGATTCAAGCGATTTCAAAACATTTCAATCAATTCAAAATATTTCAGGAAATTTCAAAAAAGCCCAAGGAACTTTTAAGAGATTTGAGTACTTCGAAGATATTTAAAAGAATTTTCAAAATTCTAGCATATTCTAAAAACTTGTAAGGATTTTTTAACAGCTTTAGAAAAATTCAAATTATTTCAGAAGATCTCAATCAATAACAAATGTTTTAGGAAATTTCAAGAGAGTCGCAAGAATTTTTTTTTCAATACTTTGAAAGTAGTGCGGAGGATTAAAAATATTTTAGGGTAATTAAAAAATCTCTAAGGAACATTTTACACATTTTAATAATTTGAGGGTATTTCGAAGAATTCTCAAAATTTTAGGGTATTTTGAAAACATGAAAATCAGGATAAATTAAGGAGTTTTGACTGTCACGGAAAAGCCAGGGATTTTGAGAAAAAGGTAAACTCAAAATCAAGAAAATTTTTAAAAGCTATAAAAAAATTCAAGCGATTTGAAAAAATTTCAAACGATTTCAAATATTTTTTAGGATATTTTGTAATATTTCAAGTGAGTATTAATATATTTTATTGATTTAAAGGTATTCCACGGAATTTTTAAAATTTTAGAGTATTTTGAAAATCTCCAAGGAATTTTCATTAAATTTTCATAATTTGCCGGTATTTTGAAAGATGTTCGAGATTTTAAGGTATTTTGAAAACTTCTAGGAAATTTTTAAGAACTATAAACAGACTTTAGAGATTTCAAAAGATTTCAATATATTTAAAATATTTTAGAAACAAGATCCTAGGAAACTTTTAATAGATGTCAATATTTTAAAGTAATTCTGAAAAATTTTAAATATGTAGGAAAATTTAAAAATCTCGAAAACAAATTTGTAATAGATTTCATTATTTGAAGGTATTCTGACAAATTTTAAAGATTTTAGGGTATTTTAAAAACTTTTCATAAATAATGAAGAGCTTTTGAAATATTATTTTCACAAGAAATGTGAATTTTTTGCAAGGGCGAATGGTTGACAATAGCATTTCAACAGCAAAAACCGTTCGAAAAATTTACTTCCTTACTCACGATTCAGACCTAAACTTCGCGGAATACGTCGCGAAATGGAAAAAAACTCTGGAAAAATTGACATGCCCTGTGCGTGTGAAGACCATGAGACTGTAGTTATAAGAGCAAAGCAAACAAGGCATGCAGACCAGCTGTCAAATTCGATCGCGCTCCGAAATTTATAGTTAGACAAATTGATGAATTTGGAATTCTTGAATAAATTTGCAGAAAGTCTTATTTAAAAATTTCAGGATTTAAAATTTGGTGGTTTTGGAATTTATAACCAAGTCACTTGACAAATCTATAATTTATGAAGAAAAGCAAACACTCGCCATTTTCAAAAATTTTAGAATTGTTTTTGTGTAAAATTTAATTATATCAAAATTAAAAATGAATTTGCAAAGAATCCAGTTATAATTTTAAACTTGGTAAATTTACAAATTTACATGCAATCATAAATTGGTTTATCTATAAATCAGTATATTTGCAGATGGCATCTGCAAAAACTGTTATTTTGTAGGCAATTTCATTTACATTTTTTATTTTTAAATTCCAATTGATAACTGCCTTATATCTGGCTGAGAGTCTGAGACTCGAGGTCTGGACTCGCGGTCGATAAGGAAGGGCGCCGCGATGCCGTGCTTGACAAAGTGTTGTTCGGAGAGCGATCGAGTTTTGCTCTTACAACTGAAGTCTCATGGTATTCACATGCACAGGTCATAACTTTGTCAGAATTTTTCTCGATTTCGCGACGTATGTCACCAAGTTAAGTTTTACCATCATCAATACATGGGTCTTCGAATATAATGTGAGACCCGAGAATGCTTCTATGATGTCTGAATTGTGAGCAAAAAAATAAATTTTCGAACGGTTTTCGCCGCTAAATGCTGTCGTCTGCTATCCCCCTTTCGGAAAATTTACATTTTTCGGAAAATTTACATTTTTCGGAAAATTTACATTTTCCGTAAAAATGATCATATTTTTAGCAAAAGGGTTTATTTCTTTAAATTTTATTGATCTGAGTATCTCGCGAAAATCCGGATATTTGAAAACTTTCCTTTCTTTCGTTCTCAACCGACATTTAATACCCTCAAGGTATTAAAAACCATTTCATGGTATTTTAAAGAATTTTATTAAATGTCAGAAAATATGGAACAATTTCATAATAGGGTTTTAGGATACTTTTGAAGATTTCAAAATTTTTTGAGACTTTAGGAAATATCATTACATTTCCTGCAATTTTACGAGTTTTTATAATATTTTAATAGATGTCAAAGAATTTATTTACAAGAATTAAGAGATTTCGTAGGATTTGAAAGATTTTTGACAGTTAATAAAAATTTTAGAGTATTTGAAAAGATTTTCAAGGACTTTAAATATCTTAAGGTATTTTTAATATTTCAATAACTTTCACTGATTATGTAGAATTTTAAAGATTTTAGGGTATTTTAAAAGTTTATTCCTATAATTTAAAGAAATGTCTAATGAAATAAAAATATTTAAGGGTTAATTTTAAAATCTTGAAATGAATTTTTAAGAGATTTGAAAAGATTCTAACGTTTCAAAAAGATTTTAAAGGGTTTTGAAATTTTGCGAGAATTTTCAAAGATTCTGAAGAAACTTTAATCGATTTTAATAATTTGAAGGGATTTTAAAGAATTTAAATAATTTTAGAGGATTTAAAAAAATTTTCATGGTATTTAAAGAATTCTCAATAATTTTAGAAGACAGGGAAAGATTTTGTAGGATTTGAAATACCTTACAGTATTTTCAATTAATCTCAATCATGTAAAGTTATTTGAAAGGATTTGAAAGATTTTATAATTTTTTTTTAATTCTAAAGTCTTTTTAAGAGCTTTAAACAAACTTCAAGAGGTTATGAAAAATTTGAAAGATTTTAAAATTTTTACGGGTTTTTCAGAAGATTTCTAAGAATTAAAAATTTTTTTCAATAATTTAATGGGATTTCAAAAGATTTAAAATATATTAGGGCATTTTAAAAGATGTAAGGCATTTTCAAGAAATTAAAAAAAAATCCAGGAATTTCCAGCGATTTTAATATGTGTTAGGGATTTAAAAAATTGTAGATATTCAAAAAGATTCCAAAAATTATTATAAAATTTCGAAAAATTTTAAATATTTCAGGAGATTTTGAAAGCTCTTAAAGTATTTTTATGAAGTTTTCAGGATTTTAGACATTCTTAGATATCATGTAATTTCATGAGATTATATAATATTTTTATAGATTGAAAAAAATGTATTCATAAGTATTAAGGGTTTCAAATATTTGCAAATATTTCGAGGTATAATCAAAGATTTTAAAAAATGTTAACATCTTAGGACTTTCCAGAATATTTTAAGTCATTTTGAAAAAATTAAAAAAAAATGTAAGGATATCATAGTATTTTAGCAACTTTAAGGGTTAAAAAAAATTGTTCCTTCTTAAAGATTCAAATAAATTTTGTGAAATTTCCGAGGATTTCAATGATTTTAAACGAGTTTCAAACCTCTCAAAATACGTTCATAGTGTTGCTAAAGATTTTTAAGAATTTTTAAGATTAAGGGATATTTTCTAAATTTCCAAGAAGTTTGAGTTGATTTCAAAAATTTTTAAGAAATTAAAATTATTTAAAAGATTTTACGGTATTTTTAAATATTTCAAATTTTTTTGAGAGCTCCAAAGAATTCCAAGAAATAAAAAAAATTTTTTTAGGATTTGAAATATTTTGGCGAATTTTTAATTGATTTTAATAATCTGAGGGGATTTCAATAAATTTTAAAGTTTTTAGTTTTTTTTTAATATTTTGATGAATTTTGAAAGGCTAAATAATTCAAGTGAATTTTAATTATCATTGTTTATACCTATGATCTCACACATAATTGTTAGAAAGTTGCGGTTTTTTTTTAAAAATATTTCACATTGCTTTGGCTTTTCGGTTATGAACAAATAATAAATGAGCGTTAAAGAGAATTATTTTTTTTTAAGTATCTCCTTTTTTTGTGAAAATATTTTTCTAAAATAAAACAGATATTTGAAATATTCTTTGAATTTTCTATATGGATCATATTAATTTAAAATGTTCGTTAAAGTAGCTGCTGAAAGCTTTTTTCTTCAAGTCAATATTGCAATTGATATTTATTTCTAGTTCCTAAGTAAAAAGTAAAAAAAATAAAAATGAAAATTTTAGAAAAACGCGAAAATTCCTAGCAATATTTCAACAGAAAATAGTCATTAACAATAATCTACTGTTTAAACAAAAAAAATTTCTTTGTTTTTCCTTAATTATTATCTCACTAAATAAAAATTTTAAAACAAAATTTTAGAGAAAACTCCAAATATCTAGAATTAATGAAAAAAACATCGTAAAAACAAAAATAATATGTTTAAACAATTATGCTTTTTGAATTGCCTCATTTAATACGTTGCTTTTAGCGAAAATATGACAAAAAGAAGACAATTTGAGAAAAAACAGCAACCATCCAGCATAACTATGAGAGAATATAAACAATAATATTTTGTTAACGAATTATTTTTGTTAATCCGCATTAATTGTTAACTTAATTTTGGCAAAAAGTGGACAATACGTTGAATATTGTAGAAAAGAACGCATTTTCCGAGCATTATTCAAAGAGAATATTTTTAAAAATAATAATTTATTGTTCAAACAATTATGTTTGTTAACTCACATTTTTTTATTTTTTTATTTTAATTATTTAATTAATTATTTCCCAGATTGAACTAGAAAGTTGAAAACAAGATTAATAACCTTTGTGTGAGAAAATACATTACGCAAAAATAGTACATGATTCATCAAGGAAATGATCTTAAATATATATATATATATATATATATATATTTATTTATTTATTAATTTGATCAAAAATACAACGTGTCAAATGGCAAGGTTCCATCTGGGAGAAACAAAATAAAAAGGTGCTTACTTGTAAAGAACAAATTAAAAGGTACTAACTAGTAAGGAACAAATAAAAAGGTGCTAACTCGTAAGGAACAAATTAAAAAGTGCTCACTCGTGAGGAACAAATTAAAAGGTGCTAACTCGTAAGGAACAAGTGAAAAGGTGCACCTTTTCATTTTTTCTCCATGAGTCAGCACCTTTTGATTCGGTCCCTCCTTGATAGAACCTTCTAATTTGGACACGTGGAATATCACTATTTAACACAAAAAGCAACATGTGTAGTATTAGCACAACGTTTTTTAATTTTGAAAATAATATTTCCAATTGCTAAGTACTTGTCGAAATCT
>JAUELO010442991.1:0-24132 GCA_032357855.1 Amphibolips quercusostensackenii | reverse complement strand
TAATGCTGTTTTTTACGAATAAAACAAAAACTACGCGTCGCATCAAAAAGTAAATAATGACAAATTTGTGGGTCTTTCTTGGGTGCACAATTTTGATTCTATCATATTTTGTCATATTTTGCATAGTTTGACTTTTAACTGGAATGTTTAATTTTTCATTATTTTTTGTGCAATCAAAATTAGGATTTTTTATTTTTCAGATAAATTCAAAAAGTTGTTATAATAATTTTATTGGGTGGTTATAACACGTTTTTCTCTCTTTGACTTTTTTTATATCGTGCGTTGTTTGGCTTAAAAAGTTCATTTTCATTTTTTTTTTGATTTTGCAAATGCTGTAACTGCGGTAATTTTTTTTATCAAAAAAAGTCATAAGGATCAATTGTTCATCTTTTTTGATACTACTTATAACCGTACATAGAATGTTTAAATATTGGAAAAAATTGGTCTCAAAACTTTTCAGAAACGTGCTCACTTTTTAAATTTTTATCTAAAATGGCTGGCTAACGAACTTGACCTTTAGTTTTTGACACTTGAAGTGTATGGCAAAGGCTAATCTAATAGATAAATTTTTTTTAAATTATCGTGCTTACATATAGACATTCAGACAGACACATTCGTAAAAATCTGTTTTTAGGGTTCAGGAGGTCTTAAAACGTGGACATCTGACAAAAACTGAGGGAAAGGGGGTCAAATTTTACACAAATCTATCTAATCTAATTGTGTTCATTCATTTTTTTCGTAGCTTATGTTGTTCATCTAAAAATTTAATTTTTCTATTTTTAATGCAAATTATTACAAATAAGACAAAAGCTACGCGTTGTATTAAAAAAACTAATAATAAAAAATTTGTAGATTATTTTTTGGGCGCACAACTTTTGTTTTATTACATTTTGTCGTATCTTGCATAGTTTGGCCGCAAAATGGAATTTTTGATTTTTTTGTTATTTTTTGTGCAATCAAAATTAGAATTTTCGATTCTTTAGAAAAATATAGAAAAATGTTATGATTAATTAAATAGGGTGTTCAAAATTTAAAGTTTTTCTTATTTTGACTTTTTTTATATCGTGCGTTATTTGGCTTAAAATGTTCATTTTCGTTTGTTTTTTGGGATTTTGAAAATTCTAGAACTCCAGTAATTTTTGTTTTATCAGAAACAGTCATGAAAATGAATTGTTCATCCTTTTAAGTGCTACTTATAACCGTGCGTAGAATTTTTGAAGCTATGAAAAAGTAATTCCAACAATTTTCAAAAAGTGCTCACATTTTGAATTTTCATCAAAAATGGCTGGCTAACGAACTTGACCTTCAATTTACGACAATTAAAGATGATACCAGAGACCGATCCAATAGATGAATTTTTTCAAAAGTTATCGTGCTCACAGACAGACATACAGACAGACAGTCACATTTGTAAAAACCTGTTTTTCGGGTTCAGGGGGTCTCAAAATGTAGACATTTGACTAACATAACACATCCTAACATGAAGTGGTTCTAAGAAAATTTGTAGATATAATTCAGGCGGAAAATTTTATTAGTTAAAATATTATTTTAGATTGTGTTGTTTTGAGAAGTTAATTTTTTAATTCTGAATGTAATCTTATAACAAAAATTTATTTAAAATTTTTCAATCTTTTTTGAATGCACTGTTTTCGTTCATTCATCTGTTTTCACACCTCACATCAATTCTCAAAAAATTTGATTTTTTAATTGTCAGCGTTATTTTCAGGCCAAAAACTACGCACACTATCAAAACATGATAAGTAATAAATTTGTAACTATTTTTCAGATAAAAAATTTCGTTTGTTTAAAATGCAACGTTTTTCTTTCTCTGACTTTTAGGGGTTCAGGGGGTCTTAAAACGTGGACATTCGACAAAAACTGTGTATGTCAAATTTAACACAAATCTAACACCTTGTCATCATAGGATGATAATGTAAAAAAGTGTTTTAATATTTCTAGTGTATCCGTTTTATGTATTGTATTTTAAATGAACAGGCAAAATAACCCACGCTGTTATATCTTATCGATAGTACTATATGTCCACAAAACATATTTTAATTTTTGTGAAATAATATGAAAAACTATTCTCATGGGGTAGAAAATAGCTACAAAACATTTCTTTTGTAAGAGCATGACGCCTACTGCGAATAAATTGTTTGGTTGAAATTTCATTTAAAATAGACTTTGGTGTGAAACTTTATTTATCATCTAAAAAATCCAATTTTTTTTTAAAATTCAAGTACTTCCAAATAAAATATAAACTTTCTTTTGAAATTTGACCATTAGGATCAAAATTCATTTTTCTAGAATGACAATTCAACTATCTGGTTAAAAATTCTTCTATTATGTTAAAAATTCCTCTTTAACGGTTTAAAAGTCAAAAGTAATCTAAGAAATTTGATTTTGTAGCTTATAAACTCATCTCTTTTGTTGAAAATTCATCTAAAGTGGTAGAAAATTAATCTTTTGTATGAGAAAATTTTTTTTTTGCTTGAAAATAAAACTACTGTGTTTATTTCAACTGTCTTTATTTCAAATTAAAATCTTTTTGGTTGAAATAATTTTTGTATACCACGTTAGTTTAATATTTTAACGCATTATCTACGTGCTCGAAACTAATTTTTTCAGCAATATCAAAAATAAAAAAATCTGCCTGCTGCGCGGGCACATTTTGATCGCGCGCTTCGCGCGCTGCTCGCTGCGCTCGCAAGTTTGAGCGCGCCTAAGGCGCGCGACTGTTGGATCTCACGCTTCGCGCTCGATAATATATTTATCTCGCGCTTCACGCCCGGTCTTTCTATTCCCCCTGCACCTGTGCATAGATCTTTAACGAACACATTCTCATCACGTATCTCGTGCTTCGCACTCGATTTTGTCCAAAACATGAACTTTTCTACATTATCTCCAATGATATTATATCAAATGTATATTACATTTATTTCTGTACCTCGGCCTGAGATTGCTTATTCAGATATTACAAAATTAGGTACAAATTTTTTTTCATAATTACTTTAATACTTGTTTCTTATTTTGCATTAAATTTTATTTCTAGCTAGCCTGAAAAATGTATCATTTCAATCAATTTATATTATTACAATTCATGATATGCATTGGTATTGGAACATACGTATATATTTATTGTCTTGTTTTTTATAATAGAAAAAAGTGCGCATTCTTTAAAAAAACCATTTTGTTAATAAACATTTTATTGCAACTTGTATCGTTTTTCCAAAAAGTTAATTTTTTATTTCAAATATATTTTTAAACACAAGGGTTTATAACAAATTTGTAAATCTTTATTGGTTTAACAACTTTTTTCTTTTTATTTTCATTCGTCTCTTGCGTCGCTTTTCTAAAATTAAATTTTTGTATTTTTAATTCTATTTTTTACGATTAAAGGAAAATCTACTTGTTCTATCTAAAAATTATTAAAAATAAATTTGTAGATCCTTTTTCGGTAGACAACTTTTTCCTATTAATTTTTTTTATACCTTTTGTTGCTTTTTAAAAAAGTAAATTTTTTTATTTTTAATATTATTTTTTACGATCAAAACAAAAATTACGCGTCCTGTCAAGAAATTTTTGATAGCAAATTTGTAGCTCTTTTTCGGATTAGGAAATTTTTGTTTCCCCACTTTTTTTATGCCTTGTGAACTTTGTCCAAAAATTAAATTTTAATGTTTAATTTTATTTTTTACGATTGAAACCAAAACGACTTCTTTTTTCGTAGCTGATGTCGTTTGTGCAAAAATGTGATTTCTTCCTTTTTAATGTTGTTTTTTATGAATAAAACAAAAACTACGCATCCTATCAAAAAATGATTATTAACAAATTTGTAGCTCTTTTTTGGGTGCACCGTTTTTCTTAAACAACCTTTTTTTGTATATTGCATAGTTTGACCGCAAAATGTAAATTTTTATTTTTCATTGTTTTTTGAGCGATCAAAATTTTAATTTTTGAATTGTGATGAAAATTCAAAAATTGTTATAATAATTTTGTAAGGATTTTAAAAAGCAACGTTCTTCGTTTCTGGACTTTTTTACATATCGTGCGTTGCTTGACTTGAAATGTTTATTTTTGTTTGCTTTTTTTTTATATTGAAAATGCTTCAACTCTGATAATTTTATCTCTAGTATCAGAAAAAGTCAGCACAGTTGAGAGGGGGGCGGGTACTATCTGTGCAGATAGACATTGAAGTGAAAAATCTGATCGCATTAATTAAGACGCATACAGTTAAGAGTCTCATAAATGTGCACGTGCGCAGTTGAGAGTCTCTTATCTGTGCATGTAGACTTGTAAGTGAAAAATTCGCCACGACAACGACGACGACAACGACGACAATGACGACGACAACGACGAAAGACAGAGACCATCGTAAAAACAATTTTTCCGGAATCAGAAAGTCTTAAAACGTGGAGATTTGAAGAAATCCGCAAATGTGGGTTTTTGCATAACACTAATACTTTCTCATTATAATGAAAATGTAATAATTCATTATTTTTTGTGCAAAAAAATTTGAATTTTCGATTTTTTAATAATTTGAAAATCTGTTATGATATTCTTGTAGGGCTTTCAAAAAGCAACATTTTCCTTTTCCTGCCTTTTTTTCATATCGTGCGTTATTTGGCCTTAAATGTACATTTTCTCTTGCTTATTGGATTTTGAAAATGCTATATCTCTGGCAACTTTTTTTCAATCTAAAAAAGTTATGAGGATAAATTGTTTGAAATTTTACGCGCTATACATAGCAGTCAACAGAATTTTTAATTTAGAAAAAAAATTAGTCTACAAAATCTTGAAAATGGTATAACTTTTGGAATATTTATCCAAGGTATCTAGTTACCGAACTCGATCTTTCTTTTGGGTCCCTAGTACTGTGTGCCAAACTACAATCAAATCCGACTAATCTCTCAAAAGTTTTCCGGTATACAGACAACAACGACGACAACGATGACGACAACGACGACGACAGACAGACAGACACCATGGTAAAAACGATTTTTTCGGATTCCGCGGGCCTTGAAACGCGAAGATTTAAAGAAATCTGCAATAGTGAGTTTTCGCATAAAAGTAATACTTACTCATTATAATGAGAATGTAATAATTCATTATTTTTTGTGCAATAAAAATTTGAATTTTCGATTTTTTCAAAAAATTCTAAAATCTGTTATAATATTCTTCTAGGGCTTTAAAAAAGCCACATTATCCTTTTCCTGACTTTTTTTCATATCGTACGTTATTTGGCCTTAAATGCACATTTTCTTTTGCTTTTTTGGATTTTGAAAATGCTATAGCTCTGTCCATTTTTTCTCTCCAAAAAAGTCTTAAAGATAAATTGTTTGAAATTGTATGCACTACAAATTGCCGTCAACGAAATTCTTAAATTAGAAAAAAAGTGGTCTAAAAATTTTTTTAAATGCTCTAACTTTTGGAATTTTAATCCAAAGTATCTAGTCAACAGACCCAATCTTTCTTTTTGGTCCCCAAAACTGTGTGCCATACGACAACCCAATCTGACTAATCTCTTAAAAGTTATCCGGTATACAGACGACAACGACAACGACAACGACGACAACGACGACAACGATGACGACAACGACGACGGCAGACAGACAGACACCATCGTAAAAACGATTTTTTCGGATTCAGGGGGTCTTGAAACGCGAAGATTTGAAGAAATCCGCAATAGTGATTTTTTGCGTAAAAGTAATACCTTCTTATTATGGTGAAAATGTGAAAAAAATTTGAATAAAGTACCTAATGATTAGGAGAGGATTGAAAAAGCAATATCAAAGTGATTGACGTTATTATTTTTATGAATTATTTAATGAAATTTTGTCGAAATATATTCATAATTTCTGGGTTTTTTTTACTGAATTTAAATTCCTTTAATTGAGAGCATACCTCTATTGTGCCTTTATATAAATTTGCGTGCGGCTAATCTCCATAATTTGACCTTATTTGATCCTTAAAGCTAAATTCTCTAGTGGCTCGTATCATCACCAAAACAAATTTTTAAACAAAAAATGCTATGAAAAATAATTGTATTTGATAATAATTTATTTATTATTAAACCATGATTTCTGCGTCAAACAAACGATAATCCCGATTACCTACACTCGCTCGGAAAATATTACAGTCTAAAAAAATTCCTGTCAGTTTTTGCGAATTTGCAGGCAATCTCCGAATGATTGTAAATAACAAAAATATATATAAAGTTTGAACAAACTGCGATCAATGTTTAAAAAATTTTTTTATATTTCCTTTATTTTTACCATAGAATGATATATCTAAATACGAAATCATTCTGACACGCAAAACTGGATCTTTCTGCATGATCAGAAATGAAATTGGTCAAGTGAATGAAGAACCTTTTTCTCCAGTAAATCGGTTATGATCCATTAAAATCGTATAATTTCCAAAAATTTGGTTAGAAGCATTAAAAAAATTTCTTTTAAAAGAAAATATGCTAAGACAACAAATATGCTAAAAATATGCTAAGATTAGTTTTTAAAACTTTTGTTTTAAAAAAATCTTCAAGTAATACAATCCATAATATGTAATACAATTAAAATTTTTAAAAGTAAAATTAGGAACTTTTTATCCAAGCAATCTTTTTTCGGGCTATTATCAAAGCTTCAAGTACAATATTGTGTAACGGTTAGACAATAATGCAATTAAATAAATCACGTATTATTAGTAATATTATGGATTTACCTAATGGCTGTTCTAAGCATATTTAGAAATTATAAATTCCTAACATTTAAAAGCATTTCCTCATTTTAAAGGTATAGCATTCGTTTCGATAGCGCATTCTGAATTAGAATCATAATATATTATTTACATTTAGTCAATACAGTTACGGAAATATCAATCGATTTATTGCGAACACATCAGCATTTTTTATGGACAAGCAAACACACAGAAGTAATTTTGATCAGGGTAAGCGTGTAAGTGAAGAAACCCTGTTATGGTCAGACGAGGCAGTAAAAATAGTTTTAGTCAACATGGATCCATTACGGAAGTTTTATTAATTACGTAAGGATGATTTTCATATTTTTAGACCTGCTCTCCCCTATTTTAAAGATTTCTAATATTTGCATGACCCCCCTCCCATACTTTCCTCTTATGTAAGATTTTATATTTTGTACTCAACACATAAAAATATACCAATTATTTTTACCGTAAACGAGATTTCACTGGATTTTAAAAGAATTGAAAGATTTCAAGATAGTTTGAAATTTTTCACGGAATTTTAAGAATTTTAACGGATGTCTAGGGATTTTAAATTATTTTTATAAGATTTAAAGATTTCAAGAATTTTCAGTTTTTGAGGTTTATAAGGGAGTTTGAAAGATTTTAAAATTGGTCGGGGTATTTTAAAGGATTTCAAATGATTTCATCTGATACCGAAATATTTTTATGAATTTTAAAGGATATCAGAGCATTTGAACGAGATTTTAAAGATTTTAAGGTATTTCAGAAGACATGTGAAGATTTTAAAGTATTTTAAAGGATATTTACAAATCTTACGGGGTAGAAAAGATTATCGATGATTTCACAAGATGTCAAAAGATTTTATGAGATTTTTTAAAAGATAGAAAAGTACCTACATGCACAAATTTTAAAAGATTATATAAGGTTTTAGAAGATTTAACAGAAGTTTAAAGAATCTTAAAAGATTTGATATGATTCTAAAGTGCTTAAACGAATTTTGAACTTGGATCTCACGTGATTTTATTAGTATTTCGAATATTTAAAGGTATTCAAGAGAAATCAAAAGATTTTAGATGATTTTAAAGAATTCGCAAATATTTTCAAACATTTAGAAGAATTTAAACAGGTTTCAAGAGATATAAAGGTGTTTTAATATTTTCACCAGATTTCAAAGGATTTTAAAGCATTTAGAAAAATTTTTAAGTACGTCCACGGTTCTTAAAGAATTTTGTAAGATTTAGAAAAATGAACAAAATTTTAACATTTCTCAATTGTCAAAAATAATAGCTGATTGGTAATAACACTTATCTTACTAACTAAACCACTATATAAATATTATAACCTATTATAATACACTATACTAAATTTAAATTTCATGAAAATAAGTAAAGTAAAGCCTTTCATTTGCTATTGCATAAATATCTGGAAGGCTGAACAATCTACTTTTCATCAATCTTACTACTTTCAAATCGATTTAGTTGATATAGTCTAAACTATATATGTCAATATTACATGGAAATTCATACTCTGTAAAACATTAATTGATGTAGTGAATAGTTTAAGAATGACAATAATTTTTACGATGAAAATAAAAAGCCTCTAGCAGTTCTTCTAATTTATAAAAAAAAGTATTGATTTTTCACTACACACTTTTGTAATAGACTTATACACCTTAAAAAACTTCAACTCTTTCGTGTTTAACATTTTTTTATAATTAGTGGTTCATGAGACAAATGAACTTCAATTTTATACAATTTTTGACCGATTTAGGCCGATACCAAGTGTCAAACAGGTTATGTCTACGCTCACCTAATTTTGATTTAAAAAATGTTAAAATATGATTTTTGTTTTAAAAAGCGTAATTGTTAGAAGTTTTTACCTTGAAAATGATATTTTCAGGTGTTTACATGGTCTCAAAATAGTATTTGATGCAAATGAATTCAGCAAGTAAGCTTACAAATCGGGTATGAATTGCCTTTTTTTAAGCAGGTTTGAAAATAAAAGTATAATTGACGAAAAAATCAAATTAAAAAAAATAAACGTAAATTTCTGATTTGACAAATCTAGTCCTTTTTTTGCGGATTTATGGGCAACTATGCACGTTAACATTTAGACGTGCACAGATGGTACCCTAACAACGGTTCACGCTCAACAGATGGGATACTTGCAGCTATCCACGTGCACACGTGGTACTCTCTCAGCTGTGCACGTCTCAAATAATACGATCACATTTTTGATTCACAAGACCGCGTACACAAATGGGATACTCCTAACTGTGCCCGTCCTAATTTGTGAGAGGTACAATTGTGCACGTGACAAACTATGCCTCTCGAAGTGCACACTTGGGAGTATTCCATCTGTGAGCGTGGACTTGTTAGTTGAAAGTCTGATCGTAATAAAGGGCCATTCATAAATTACAAAAGGCAGTTAGCGGGGGGGGGGGGGAGGGGGAGTTTAGCCAAGTCTTACATAATAACGAAAAACTATAGGAAAAAGTGGGAAAACGCCTTACATGAGGGGAAGTCAAAATTGTTGGGAAGCTGCCTTACGTAATTTGTGAATGGCCCCAAATTGAGACGTGCCCACATAGAAGGGTAACATCTGTGCACTTGCACAGTTGGAATTATCCCATTTGTGCACGTAAACCGCTAGTAGATTCTAATCTAGGGACGGTAAAAAGTTAATGTGCACAGTTGATAGTGTCCCATCTGTGCACGTGCACCATTAGAAGACTCCCAGCTGTGCACTTTAAAATTTCAACTTGCACATATAGTACACTTACAGTTGGGCTAAAAATACAGAATATTTAAGAATCGTGAATCGCTAGCGCTGAAAAATGTCTGAGTGTTATTGCAAATAAAAATCTATGATAAGTTTATGAAATCAGAAATGGTCTTATGATTTCGATATGTAATCCAAATGTTCAATTTTCCGAATTAGGAAAAATTTTTCTATAACCTTGAAAATTATAGTAAGATTTTATGTACAGGATTTGGAATTAAGTGCTAATACAAAATTAAAATAAAATAAATATAACTTTTAAGTGCGAATTTTGTAAGTGAGTAAAAGTGACATATTTTTAAATTAGTAGTTAATAGTTTAACCTGGTGACACTTGTGCAGCGGATTTCCCGGTGCTGTCTTTATTTCACCTAGTCGTTAATAAACGTTCGCACTCTGTGTTTTTCAATAGAATTAAAAAATGTTTGAACTTATTGCATCACCGTAGGATTATTTTTGAATTTAAAAAGTGATTAGAGTTTTTTTATCTGCATTAGCACTTAGCAACTTGTCATCACTAGCCAATTTCGAATTTCAAACAAAAAAAAATTCAACCTACCGTAATGTACATATTATAAAAATATACCTCATTTTAAACATTTTTATTTTTCAGAAAATAGAGGTACCTACCACTTTTAGAAAATGCATGTGTCAGCATGGTCAACATTTTTTACCTCCTGCCTTTTTATAATAACAGCTGCTTCAGATACATTTTCAACGAGGGACTATGCCAACTTGATTTCAGACCTCTATCATCTTCACAAAGCCTCTTCTTTAACAATTGTACATTTTGTTGATCGTCAGGGTAAGTTTTTGCATTTATCTATTATTTTATTCAAGAACTACATATAGCTAAGCCTCCAATTTTTATTTGTTTTTAAGTGAATAATATAGAATAGGAGCTAGTAATTCAAATTGTTATAATTTTATTATTTTATTTAAAAAATAGTCCTTAGTAATACTATTTAAGATGCAATAAGCAGCTAGAAGTTTTCACTTTTCACCAACTGCGTAGCGCGCGAGACATTAATGCAAAGGGTTCTCTGCCATTGTCTCATTAATTCCTGGTCGATCTTCAACGTCCGCATTCTATATTTTTGGGTCGAGTACGTACGGCAAAGAAGAAACTTATCAGCTAAATACGCGTAGCAAGGAGAAAACTTATATGTTTGTAATTTTTTTGTTCTTCATATTTCAGCGTAACTGTAGATAGAATTGCATATAAAGCTTCGCATGTGCGAATCGCAGTCAAGAGTTACCAGGATATTACAATAAAAATCGATTTTTCTACCATTATTGGATATCTCGCTCAATTTTAGACTGATTTGCATTAAACATTTTAGACTGGTGAGTAGTAGTGGTGTCCGTAGTGGTGAGGTTCCGAAAAGAACATACCTTCGATATTTTTACAACCTTGTAATATGATGTACTTTTGTGTGCTGATTACTAAAATGTCCATTAAAATAACGTCACAATTCATTTTTAAGGTCAAAACTTGTAAAAAGTACTTTAAAAAATGAAAATGCAGAAAGGTGTTATAGAGTCCAGACTGCAGCTTGTTTGTTCCATGGGCAAAATTAGAAAAGGGGTTGTCGAAAATGGGAACACAAATCTACCGCAGTTCCAGTCGTCCACTTAAACCCGAAAGGTAGAAAAAGAGGTATTCTACAAGTTAGCACTTTTGTTTATGGGGCGATATTAAAAAAAGTTTAGAGGTTGGTGCAGTTTCCGGAAATCTAAAAATTTTTTTGATTTCTTCTGGAAAGCTTTCATTAATGTGTAAGAGCAAGAAATTAATTTTCTACCCAAAAAATATCTCCCTAGGTTTATTCATAATTTTTAACTAAATGAAACATAATTGTGACATGTCAATACATAAAAGACAAAGTTTAGAGTTTGATAAGCAATATTTATTGACACAAAGCGTTGGTACATTATTATTTATAAATATCCTGGAACTATTTATTTGACATTACATTTTCTGAAATTCCCATCATGATAATTTAAAAAATCCTTCGGAAATCTCGAAATTTCGAGATAATCAGGATTATTGTTGTCTACTCTTCACCAATTTTACTGAATTTTATTTTATTATTTGATATTCTACGTCTTTTGCGGGCAGAAAACTACAAATTAATGAAGCTGGGGACCTAATTCATTGTATTGATAAAAACTTGACACAAAAAACATTTGTTTTGCAAGAATTTAAATATTTACTTCTTTCTACCACGTTTCCCGGTAATTATTGATAGTTACTGGTGTGGTCAGGCATCACCATGGTCAGACCGAGCAGCGCACATCATTATAAAAGCCACACTTGACAATAATGTAAAATCTGAACTTTGCCTCAGTACTAAACAAAAAATCAGGAAATTCCACGGAAAAGCAGTATATTAGTAGATAGTCTCAAAAGTCAGTAGATCCTTTAACGAATCAGTAGTAATGGCAACGTTACGATCATAACAACAACATTATTGCCCCACACCCGCGGTCGCAAGTCCCGAGCGACAATCACTAAGAAAAGTGACCACGCTAAACAATAGCGTCAGGGTTTAACTCCCAAAACTCACAGAGCCTATTATTGAATAGTAAATATTTCTCAATTATAAACTTGTTCCAGATTTTAACCAAATCAAATTAAATAGGCTTAAAAAAGGACTTACATTTATCTAGGCCGGGTTCACAACTGAGTGAACCTTACGCGTCAAAATCTTATTTTGCACTAAATCTTTCCCGAATTTAATATTTGTTCTTGTGACTGTATTCATAAATTTTTGTTAACAAACTCTATATATGTTAACCTGCAAATTTCGAGCTCCACCCTTATTCCAAAAATTCTAATTTTTAGAATTCAAACTTATACCGTCAACCTTATCCCGACCCCGAGGTGGTACAATTGAAAGTCCTTGTTAATTGTTTCACAAGTTTTTGATCTAGTATTATAAGAAGTTTTTAACAAATAAATTCAATCAAACTGATTCGTCGACAGTTTATTTCAAATTATCATATTATTTTCTAATATTATTTTACTAAAAAATTATAGGTCTTCCTTTATGTTTATCTTCAAGCTTTATTCCTTCCGGATGAATATTATGTGATATTCAAATACATACGTTAACCATAAATTAATTCGTTTAGATGTCTCCCAGATGAATACTATTTTCAATATGCAAATCTTGTTGTCGAGCGCAAGAATTATGACAGTTACTTTAAATTTGGAAGAAGGCTTTTTGCCAAATGATTATACCAAAAGCTTGAGAAATGTTAAAAAGCCAATGAACGTAATTTTCATCACTTGCGAAAATGATGTCCATAAAATGAAAGAATTATCAAAACAACTTAGTTTCTACGGAATTATAAATCTGGTCCTATTTATAAAATCATTCAAATCTTCTCTAATCAAATCTTGCATGAATCCAGTTGGCAATCCATTTCTTCAAAGCGAAAGTGTTTCATTTTTTGTAAAATGCTATAAAGACTTTGAGGTTCGAGAATGGCACGCTTCAAATACAAATCAACTGGCAATTTATGAAAGGGTTACTTGGGAACCAACAAGAGGACTTGGTCTCAAATCCAAAAAATTTATGCAAAGCGTTCACGATATTCTGAATGGAAAAGTTCTGCGCGTAGAAAGACTTGTGGTAAGATAAATAATTTCGGAAACATGTTTTTTTTCTAAAAGTTGCAACAGGGTACAGAATATGGATTTCAAAACTCTCAAGTTTTTTCCAAGTCAATTTTTCAAAAATCGCTGACCTCACATTTAATGTCCCTATTTCAGGAATAAATGAGAAGATCTTTATATATTAGGACTTTCAAGTTAAATTTTTTTCCAATGTTTAAAGTCCGATTTAAATTTTTATGACATTGAAATTTTTAATCCTGTCGAAATCTTGTTCCGTTTTGAGCATAAGATTTAAAATACTGAAATACTTTTAAATTTCCAAAATTTCTAACGGATCTTAAATCCAAGCTTTTCTACTGCGAAATTGTTTTCAATCATTATCTTTGGAATAAATGGAAGCCCATATTTTAATCAATTATTTCTTTAGATTTTCATGCATTTTAAACATATGTTCTTTGAATTTTTGAATTTTGTTAATGGAGAATCAATTTTTCAAGTTTTCATACCTTTCAAAATCCAGTCATTTGCTTGTTTTCACGTAAATTAAATAATATTGGGCTATGTTGAATGTTTTAATGCAAAAAACTTGCTTACTTCATTCAATACAAATTTTTTAATTTGTTTTATAATTTTTATTCTATTTATTCTTATAATTTGATGTTTGACAACTTGACCGATATAGTATATCTAACTTCTAAAGACTTTAGTGACTTCTGGAGACATTACTTATTTTGAAAGCTATATTTTTAAAACTTTTCTTTATATGAATTTAGAATACATTAAAATTCAGGATACTTCCACATACTAGATTCTACAAGTTAACTTTAAAATTTTTTAATTTTCAACATTAAAAATTATTTCAGTTAGGACGCTTTCAGTTTGAAAATAAGTTGCAAAATATATCTTGTTTTAATGTATATTAAATCAAATGAAAAGTTTGAATACGATTGAATACAATACAATTTTAAAAGTTACTATTTAAAATTGACCAATTTTCAATAAGTTAATAATTATTTATTCAATTTGTTACTTTTGTTTAAAAATTATTCAAATAACATTAGAGTGTTGAAAAACGTAAACTAGGTTTAAGCAGAACATGTGGGAGAAAGCTTCACGCCTTTGATTCTGCATTTTTGAATGTGATATTTGTTCGTTATAGGTCAAGAATATAAAGAGTTGTTAAATCTTTCATAATTTATTTCATTTTTAAAGACTTTAAATGAAAATATTTAATCTTTGAACAGTATTGAAATATTTTTATCATGTAGCGTAAATTGACCAAATCCCAGAGATATTTTGACTTGAGGTCTCTAAAGCATGGTTTACAATACTGAAATATTACTTTAATCAAATCTTTATATTTATAAATAGGTATCCGAGATATTGGATCAATATTTTGATGATGTGTCGCTTGCCCTTAAACTCGCTGGAAATTTTACGACTAAAGATATTAAAACCACACAAAATGTTGGCATTGGGTCTTGGAACACAAGCAGCAAGACGTGGTCAGGTATTCTGGGCCGAATTGTAAATAACGAGATTGATATTTTATCTTTTGCTGGACGAGATGAAAGACTTAATCCTTTGATTGATACAACTGTTCAACTTACAGAATTCGTTTTATACCTTTGCGTAAGAAAGCCAACATCTAAAGTAGAAGTTCTGTGGTCTGGATATTTCAAGGTACATGAAATTATAATATTAAAGTTAATAATTATATTAGAGTAAGTTTTGAGGATAATCATAACCACTAAAAATTATTTATTAAAAGTGATCATCATGAAACATTGATGCTAAATGCAGTGGAGACCAGGTACTTAAGGACACATGTGCTATGAAACTTTGAAACAATTCAGCGGCAATATGTTAGTACCAATCATATACACAATGGTCGAAGGAGAAACTTTATTCATCAAACTCCAAAACTGTGTAAGCACATTAAATTCATTTCGATTGTTTAATAGATACATTTCATAGCAAGTTAACCTAAACCTTTAATATCTATTGATAGTAGATGTTACTTGTGTCGACCAGGGCAGTAGTTAAAGTGTGGAAATTTTTCTGACTACTGGTCACAGTTTCATTGAAACGTATGACTGAGAGGTCCCTCAAATTATATCCTGGACGACTTTTCCACTACAATCCGGTAGTCCTTTTTAAATAAAAAATAGAAATAAACATAACCTGTGTGTTTCACAAATTGTTAGTTTTTAAAATTTGAGCGTGCTGCATTGACTTGTTGTGGCTGGAAGAAAATAAGGTTTTAAAAATTTGAAAATGAAGCCTTGTTTTATGTAAAATAATTGTAACACCAAAAAGTAATGTTATGTCCGACTACGCCTAAAGGATGAACACAGTATTATCGATAAAAAAAATAAAAATAAGCACATTTTTTAAACAAAATTTGTTCTGTGTCAAGCCATAAGCAATGTGTTTATCCTTTAGGCGTAGTCGGACATAATGGTACTTTCTTGGTGTTACAATTATTTTGTATATAAACAAGGCTTAATTTTAAAATTTTTAAAACCTTATTTTATTTCAGCGACAAGAAGTCAATGCAACACGTTCCAATTTTAAAAACTAACAATTTGTAAAGCAAACAGGTTGTGTTTATTTCCATTTTTGATTCGAGAAGGACTACCGAATTGTAGTCGAAACGTCGTTAAGGATATGATTTGAGGGACCATTTAGTCATACGATTTAATAAAACTGTGGCCAGTAGTCAGAAAAATTTCCACTCTTTTTACTTTAATATTTATTAGCTCTACCTTTATCTGATATTATTACTTCGAGACAGCGTGGCATTGAATCCACCGATTCTAAACATCGCTGAGGAGAAAAATCATTCCAACTAAATCGAATAATTTTGAAAAATTCAGTTAAATTTTATGGTCTTGTCTTTTTTATGGCTTTGTCAAAATCAGTCCAAAAAGCATTAATCCCATTTAAATCTGAAGACCGTGCTAGCGTATCTATAACCAACACTTTATTTGAAGCTAGAAACATTTTCGCTCGCTTGCTCGTACGTTTTGGGTTGTTATCGACGTACACGATGAGATTTTTACGATTTAGTTTCTTTCAGTACAAAAGAAATATGTTAATAACAATCTGCACATACAGGTGGTGATTAATAATTCTATCTATTTTGTGAATCGGACCAGTTTCCCGATCGAGTCATTGAGTTAGGAATTCACTAGAAAATACCATCACTGGACCTTTAAAAATTTAGGTGGAATAATTCTTAGTCGTGAAACAAAGCGCAACATGTTCGGTTCTGATGGAAAAACGTAAGTGCGGCGGCGTGCGGGCAAAGAATTTAAACCAAAAAGCACGAAGACGAATGTGAAAGGATGTAAGGGTGAATTATGGTGTGGCACGCGATGTCTCGGTCTGAAACTGGGCTGATTTATAAAATAGATGGCATTAAGGATCAGGAGCTGTATGTGCAGATTCTGATCGACGTATTTCTGCTGTACTGAAAAAAGTAGAGCGTGAAAAGCCCATCTTGTACCCCGATAATAATCCTAAACATACGAGCAAGCGAGCGAAAATTTTTTTAGCTTTAAATAAAGTTGTGATTATGGATACGCTATCACAATTTTCGGATTTAAATCTGATTAGCGCTGTTTAGCCTAATATCAACAAAGCCATAAAAAAGTCAAGAAGCAGCAATTTCAGCTAGAGGCAGAGATACTAAATATTAAAGGCTCAGGTTATCTTTAGTGAATTTTTATATTATTTTTTTTTTAATAAAGTCATATTCTTAAACAGCTGTCAACTTTATCTCACATTTTTTCTTCTGCTATGCAATATATCTATAAAAGAAACAAAATTAATTAAATGTGCTCATACAATTTTGGAGTTTACTGAATGATGTTTCTCTTTCGTCCATTATATACACCATTGGTACTAACATATTGCCGGTAAATTGTTTCAAACTTTTATAGCACATGTTTCTTTATTTATCTGGTCACCTCACCTAACAAAAATTGGTTATGCAAACTCATCAATTTTCATTTGTAGCCATTTTCATACAAAGTATGGTGCGCTTTGATGGTGTCTCTTGTAGGCACAGTGACCCTTCTTACCTTCTTGAGACTAAACGTAGAAAAGAGCTTACACCATGGCATTATTCAGGAAAATTTTCTACATGTTTGGGGATGTTACTGTCAACAAGGATTACCAGGTATGGAAATATAGATCATCAAGCTAAACAATAACTATTATATGTAATACACGATATTCCAACTAATAAAATCGACTTTCATAATCCCCTGCAGAATTTCCAAAAACTTTATCTCTGCGACTATTTTATTATTCGACTTTCCTTTTCGGATTCTTGATTTTGGCAATTTACTCGGCATCTTTTGTAAGCGAACTGACTATGCTTCAGGAAAATTTACCTTTCAAGACAATGGAAGAATTTTTGGAAGACAGATCCTATAAGTTAGCAGCAAGTCCTGCCTTTTATGATCATAATTTTACAGTGAGTATAATTAAAAAGAGAAATAGGAAAATAGTCTTCGATATATATATATATATATGGAAATCTCTCGAAAAATACGCATCTAACGTAAGAAATGTCCTGAATAAAAACTTTTTATTATTAAAGGGAAAAAGCAACCTCGCAAAACTTTGCCCTACACCCCACACACTGGGGGCGGGCGGAAAGGTAAATTTTAAATGGAAACCTACATTTTTTTACAGATTCAGACTTCTTATCAAAAAATATGTAAGTTTTATTCAAAAAGTTTTTTTATCTATTTGCGCCAGATGGCGCTGCATTGTCGAAAAAATGATATTGTTGACTGTTCTAGGAAAGCGCTTAGAAAAACAAAAGATAAAGAAGACAAAGAGTTGGTTTGTTTGATTTGTTTCGTACAAGTTGATTTGCTTGCGTTTGTTGTATTGCTAACGTTAAAAAACACAAAAAGCAAAAAGAAAATTAAAACTTCAATGTGCTTTTTAATATGCTCCAGTATGAAGAACGAATTCGGCACCGCACTCCTCTATCCATAGCCGGCAGATCCCAAACGGCGTTGTAACGTCTTGACAAACCTTTTTGGGCTTGCCGCAAATTATAGATGGGATGCTCCTCAAAAAGCTTGAGTTCTGAGGGTATTAAAACGTCATTAATATCATTCTATTCATACTTCACTGCATCACAAACTTTATGGCAACGATTTTCAGAACCGAGTGACATTTTGTCAATGAGCGCTTCAACAGATAAGAGGGAACCTGAAATTCCTTTTTTCGAGTGTTGCCCTCAAAAGATTCGTCTTTTACTACCCACGGTAAGGGTTGAACGACATAACATGCGTTATTGGAGTGTGGAAAACCCACACTGGTTGCGCGAAGTTGAGCGTTAGCGTCCTTGGTTCGTGAACGTTCGGCTTTAAGTAATTGCACACTCACTCAATGATCTGTATTTTATTGATGGTACTTTAAACGGTGATAAAAATAGTAACTTTTTGGAGAATGAACTTCTAACTTTGTCTAAAGACCTAAGCTTGAAAGTGTGACAGAACATGTGGTTTCAAAATGACGGTTGTTCAGCGCATTATCCGGCAATGGCACGTGAAGTACTGAATCATGAATCCAACAGTTACTGGATCGGCAGAGAAGGTCCGGTATATTGACCTGCCAGATCGCCTTACCTCACGTTGCCAGATTTTTGTTGTTGTGTTATTTTAAGAATTTAGTTTATCAAGAAGTGCCAACAAGTGTCGAGAACATGAAAAAGCGAATCAGGACTGCTTGTTACCAAAGAAAAAACCAGACACACTCTGCAGTTGTGCGCAAATTTTCTAAGCGCAGATTAATAAGTGGATCAAAGTGGGAGCGCACAATTTTGAGCACATAATGTAAAATTTTTATCAAAAACAAGCACCTCGATTGCAAGAGACAAGGGGATTCACCGAAAACTATCCTCTGATGGTGAGAGGCGAGGAAAATCACCGAAAAGAGCACCTCGATAGTGAGAGAACTCTCTGGAAACAAGCACCCGATAGTAAGATGCGAGGGAACTCACCGAAAAAAAATACGCCAATGAGAATAGACAACTACTACGTCCACGTCGTTGTTCTTGAGTAGCGCTAAAAGTAATTATTTCATTGACTGCTTACATACTTGGAGTCAAAATGAGAAGCTTGCGTTTAAAAAATATAATTGAGCTTTCTAATTTTTCTACCGCGCTTTGACCCCCTTTCTAGATGGGTGGAAGGGGTATTAAAAATTATATTGATTGCAATTAAATGGCTCTCCTGAAAACAATTATTACATCTTTTTTTTAGCGGCGCATTTCTTGAACAGTCAACAATGTCATTTTTGTAGGGTATTGTTAAATATCTGACTCTAATTATTATGTGTGGCCAACATCCGCGTTCGCACGTGGCAGGCAATAAAGTCACAACGCTCTTGTAACTAAATACAACAATTTATTTATCAGAGTACATTTCACGTACTTGAGATGAGTACAACTGATCAAGGTCCTGTCGTGCCTGGAGCCTGACATCTTACTTACTGCTAGAGTGACAACTCTCACACAGCTTGCGTTACCTACTCGACCACGGGTTGCGTACATATGGCGGAGACTCGCTCGCTAGTTCTACTCCGCTGAGTGGCGCAGTGGGGGTACTAAGACCCCACATTTTTCGCCAATGCAGCGCTATCTAGCGCAAATTGGAAAAAAATTTTTGAATGAAACTTACGTATTTTTTGACGAGAAATCTAAATCTGTAATAAAAAATATAGGTTATCATTTAGAATTTGAAAGTTACCCTTCCGCCCCAGGGGTTATGGTGTGGGGTACATTTTTTCGGGGTCATTTTTCCTCATAGAAAATAAAAAGTTTTTATTTAGAACATTTTTTTCGCTAGATGCATATTTCTTGAGATATTTCGATGTCCTTAGATGAAAAAATCACCCTGTATATATATGTATATATATATATATATATATATATGAGACAATGTAAAAACTTAAGTAAATAAATAAACAATTTAACTATCTCCTATAAGGTCAGTCTTTAGCACAAAGGCTGATTTGCAGGAGATGTCATGAAAGTCTTCTGTTTCGAGTAAATAATTATCCAGGTATTTGTTTCTGAAGGACGCGAAAGCATCACATTCACAAAGCATGTGATAAGCTGTCTCCTCACACAAATCACACTTTTGACAAAGAGGGTTGTCTCTTATCCTCATATTGGTTAAGTGTTTTCTTAGTCAACAGTGTCCAGTAAGCATCCCTACTACGACAATCATCTGCCTTCTTTCTATGTTCAAGAGTTCATTAGTCCTCTTAGTGCGTGAATTGGATATCAAATTCTTAGAATGCACAACTTTTTTACTTTCCTTCCAGTATTTCGCATGCTTGTTCGAGAGCAATTTACCAAGTGCTCCTTTCGCCGATGTGTACGAGATACCACAGCAGGGCTCCAGACCAATCACGGGAGGTGAAGCCCCCATCTTAGCTAGTGCATCTACTTTCTCATTTCCTTCAATATTTCAAAGGCTGAGAACCCAGATCAGATTGACTGAGTTTTTACCGGCAACCTGAAGAAGATTTGGAAGACAACTCCAGACTAGTCTGGGTGTAAACTCTTCAGGTGCAAGAGCCTTGAGTACTGCTGGATTGTCAGAACAAATACAAATATGCTAGCATTTATAAACTCGCTTGCAAATTCCCTACAGGCAAGCTTTGATAGCTATTATTTCGTCCTGAAAAACTGTAGAGAATGTGCTCAGTGGTACTGTTGTCTCAGCCCGGGGCTTCTTCCCATATATTTCAACCAAGAAGTCCTTAAAGCCATCTGCGTACCAAACGAAACCTTCTGGTGTAAATAATTCTTCCCTTCTTCCTTCATCATGCTATTCTCTCCTTTGATGGAAGATGGCCTTGACGGGTTTCATGAAGGATAATTTCTTCAACATAACATCAATTTGCATAGCGAGAATATTATTCTCGCATTACTCATCGCTTACTATTACTATACGCTTACTGATACCGTGTAGATCTTTCACCTTAACATCACCAATTTTCCTGCCAACCAGGAGTGTATACACTTCTGCTGTCGCAATCTTCATTAAGGTTTTCGCACAAGAAAATACGTTGCAGTGTTTAGGAGACGGCTCACGGACAAGCAGTCCGCGTACGACCACATAACGCTAACTAATCGCGTTCAACCTGTCGTGCTGCTACGGCCCGTGCTGGTGCTTACAAAAATGCGTCGAGAAGTTGCGTAGGAAGCGAAGTACTTGTGTGTGCCACCGCTTAGACTACAGCAGCACAACAGGTTACACGCGATTGGTTGACGATATGTGTTCGTGGGCAGATGGCTCATCTGTGAGCCGTTTTCAGCACACTGCCACGGATATTCTTGTGCGAACACCTTCACGAAATGGTTGAAAAGTGGCATATCTAGAATGGCGAATGAACGCTGTAACTTCTTTAATGGCATATAAAGTCAGGCCATCTATGTCCCTACCTAAAAAAGAAGCATAAAAAAAAGAGAGAGAATTTAGCATAAAAAAAGAAAGAGAGATACTGACTATAAGGTGAAAACCTTCTTGCACAATTTAAAGTTGATAATTATTATTCTTTGAACGGTATACACCCCTTTGACACACGTCCATACGCAGACAAAAATTGGAGACAACTTCAGGAGTGGGATTGAAAGAAATTGGTGGCTAATTGATTTAATGAAAGAAGTTAAAAAAGAGAAAAACACACGTATATCGCGTGAGGGAAGATGAAAAAATAATATTAAAGGTCAGGCCAAAGACAGACATGCAATTGTAAATTTTACAAATAAAGCAAAAACTCTGCGTTCTATGCAAAAATAATCCAAAACAAATTTGTATATTTTTTTAGGCTAAAAGCTTTTCATCAATTTTTTTTTCGTACCTTACGTCTTTTAACATATACAAAAATTAAATTTTGTTACGTACAATGTCATTTTTTACGATTAAAAAAAAAACTACGCATCTTCTCGAAAAATGATTAATGACAAATGTGTAGAACTTTTTTCGTTAAGTTTTGCGTATTTATTTTCTTTGTCTCTTGTGTCATTTTACCAAAAATTAATTTTGTTTATTTCTAACCTAAATTTCAACCTTCTTAAGCCTTGAGCTAAATTTGAAAATAAGTTACTCGATAAATAAAAAATACATTTTACTTTTTTTCCAAGAGGTGTAATCCTAGGGGTAAACCTTTCGAATTTCTTATAATCAGATGTATTTTTTTCAATAATAGTCAGAATATCATATGTCTTGAAATGGTTACCCCAGAGAAATTAAAAAAAAGATACAAATAATACGTGTTAATTTATTCGCTACAAGTAGAGATTTAAAGGGGTGTCTCAAGTTGAAACAAAATATTTAAGTTTTTTATTGTTACGTTTTTACTTCTAGGAGCCAAAATGGATAGCAATGAAAAAAAAGCTCATACCGAGAAGCCAATCACCAAGGAACGAACAAGAAGCTTTAAATCTGGTAAAACGCCTAGTCAAAAAATCTGTTGATACAAAATTTATGTCTCTAAACTGTACCTGTTTGATGTTTAACTTCATCTGGTTCGACATTTTTATCACCCATATATTCGAATAAGTCGTCCCAGGAGAAATTACTATGCCATTTTTATTTTATATTTTCTTCAATGCCACATTAACTCTTAATCATTTTAGATTTGCAGACAAAACATAGCATACATCAGATATGACTTTATTTTATCTTCGCTGTCTGACCAATCAAAGATTCCGTGCAATTTGGTAAAATTTATTCTTAGAAATCACATACCATACCAAATGTGCTTGCCTAAGAACAGCTCCTACAAAGAGGCTTTTAATTATCAGTAAGTATTTCATAATTATTTGCCAGTTAAAAGAATAGAACCCTGCGCGTGATACAAGCAATGTTTGTAATATTAAACTCTTCATTATGTAGTATTCACACCCAAAAAATAAAATTTTCTTATTTCGCTTACGAAACCCCCACATTTTTTTAAGGTTCACAAAGAGATGTAGTTGGGGCCTTTCAACAAGTTTAATTTATTACGCTTTATTATTAATTTTGTTCAAAGTAATTCATGACGTAATATCATATATAAAAGCCTTTTAATCCTCGATATTTTGTGAGAAAAATCAGTCTCACACAATAGATACCGTTTTAACGACTGTCATCAAGTTGTAAGGAGTAAAAATTAGTCAATAAAGTATGATTTCATACTTTCTTTTTGTTACAAGTTGAACTTAAGCAATTTTGAATTGTTTAAATTGCTTAATTGTGAATTGATTATTTGGCTATAGCATTCAAGAGGTACTATATGAATTCGCGATAATCCGTGAAAATTAATATATAAACATAAATTATCCATTCATTATAGGTGGTTTTAAGGGCTTAGAAAGGATGGAATTGAAAATTACAAGAATGAGATGATAAAAGGGTAGTCTTAACTTTATCATTGTTTTTACATTCTGGACAGAATTTATAAAAATGTGTTTATTCTTCCATTTCATTTTTATGGAAAACTTGAGCAGGTAGACAAATTCTGTTGATCTTAACTGATAAAAAAAGGCATTTAGTATACATAACTGATAAGACTGCTTTTGCTTTTTAGATTTAACAGGCAATTTTTTATGAAGAAAAATGTAGGTCATACTGTTATTAATTTATTATTATTATAAATTTTGAAATGAATGTAAAACTTGAATTTCATTTATCTTCAAGTAAATGCAGAAACACGTGAGATAGTTATTGGTCTAAGCTGTCAAAATTGAACATTTTTTTCTTATAGATTCGCCTTATTTTATCCGTCTAAGATGTTATGATTGAATTAGAACTTTCAAGTTATCCTCATTGCGTCGGACGCTTGTACAGGGGATTCCCCGCCACTGTTTATCTCGCACGGTCAATCTTCAACATTCGCGTCAGAGAAAAACTGTTTATTTTCTCTGACCCACCTCTCTCTCCGCTCTAGACTTCTCCTAGCGTCAGATAGTATTCGTATTCTGTC
>JAUELO010442986.1:0-14014 GCA_032357855.1 Amphibolips quercusostensackenii | reverse complement strand
GCTTTTGTCAAATGTCCACGTTTTGAGACCCCCTGAATCCGAAAAACAGGTTTTTATGAATGTGTCTGTCTTTCTGTGTGTATGTATGTATGTCTGTAGGTCTGTCGAATTTTTAGCTTGTTAGCACGATAAATTTCGGGGAAATGCAAAGATTTAATTGGTTTTTAGTATACTTTTTAGTGTCTCAAATTAAAGTTCATGCTCTTTAGCCAGACATTTTTGACAAAAACTCAAAAAGTGAGCACATTTTGAGAATTTTGAGTTATGAATCGTAATCAAAAAGACAAACAATTTATTCTTCTGACTTTTTTGATAAAAAAAAATTACCGAAGTTATAGCAATTCTAAAATAAAAAAAAAATAAAAAAATTAACATTGTAAGCCATACAACGAACGTTAGGAAAAATGTCAAAAAAAGAAAAACGTATTTTAAACGACCTACAAGACTATCACAACAGCTTTTCGTATTTTCTCGAACAATCAAGAATTTAAATTTTAACGGCAGAGAAAATAACAAAAAATGAAAAATTCCATTTTGTAGTAAAACTACACAAGATACATAAAAAAGAATAAATTGCAAAAATTTTGTTTTTGAGAAAGATCTACAAATGTTTTACAAATTATTTCTGGATACGATGCGTAGTTTTTGTTTTATGTATAAAGAATTGCATTGAAAATAGAAAAATCAAATTCTTCGACAAAGGACACAAGATACGAGATAATAAATTGACCAAATTTGTCAACACAAAAAAAGGTATAAATTTTTTATCATTTATTTGCTTATTGACAGGATGCGTAGTTTTGGTTCTAATAGTAAAAGATAACATTTGCGATAAGTAAAATAATTTTGGAAAAATGTTTCAAGATACGAAACAATAAATCATCAAAAAGTGTGCGTTCAAAAGAGATCTGTTAGCGATTACTTTTTGATAGGATGCGGTATTCTTTTCTCGTTGAGGATTAAAGCATTTCGTTTAAAAATTCGTCTCTTTTAGTTGAATTCAGCTGGTTTTACCTTAAAATTGAAGTCTTTTTTGGTTGAAATATCAACTATTATATATTATTCCAGAAATCATCTTTTTTGATTGGAACTTCAACCACTTAGTAGAAAGTGAACCTACTTTGTTGGAACTTAATCTTTTTGATGGTGATTCATCATTTTATTTAAAAATCCTCTTTTTTTTAACTTAACTATTTTGTTTACATTTTTTTGTTGAAAATTAATTTTTTTGATTGAAAATTTAATTATTCTACATTTAGTTGAAAATTCATCTTCTTCAGTTTAAACTTCAATTATGTCTCTGAAAACTCCTCTATTTTGTTAAGAATTAAACTTTTCTGGTATAAAATTAATATTGTTGTTTAAAAATTTATTTATTTAGTTGAAAATTTCAAATATTTGTTTGATAATTTTAAAACTTTTATTTGAATTTAATATTTTTTGGTATAAAAGTAAATTTAAAATCAAATACAAATTTATTAATTTGTATATGAAGAATATATAACACAGAGCGCAAAGTGCGCGAGCAATATATTATGGAGCGCAAAGCGCGACGACCAAATCGCGCGCGCAAACTTTTTTGTTTGTATTGTAGGGTGCACAGAACCAAGCGTGGAGCGCAAGGCTTAAATCATTTTTAAATCAAATATCGAGCGCAAAGTGCGAGTGTCCGGATGAGAATGTGTTTTTTAAGATCGATAGAACCTTAAGTTAATTAGTTCTTCTCTCCATTTAAAAGTAAAGTAACTAAAAAAAAGGCATGTTATTGAGGCTTGTTTGGTAGCATTTTCAGCAAGTAAAACAAAAACTATAGCTTGAAAAATTTAAAGTTTTTCTTTGGACTCTTAAAGAAGTGTGAAAAAACGCAAATCATTCCGATAATGTTATATTTAAATCAAAGGTTATCGTGATTGTGCAGAAACTTTGCCGTGCCTAAAAATATACAATAAATTATTATTATTACATAGTTGACACAGAATGTGTTTTTTAAGGCTGATAGAGCCTTGAGTAAATAAAGTTTCTTTTTATTTTAAAATAAAAGCAAATTTAGCAATTACTTATCTCGTAGAGGTTTTGACAATTTTGTAAAATTTGCAAGTACACTTCTTCTTTCTAGCTAGTAAATGCAACTGTTTCGTGAAAAATTCATCTTTTCTGCTTCAAAATTCGATATTTTTCATAATAAATTTTTCTATATTGCTGGAAAAGTCTTCGTTGGTTTAAAATTAACCCTTTTGAAGAAAATTCTAATTTTTTTGAAAATTTATTTCTTTGGTTATAAATTTAAATATTTTGTAAAAAAATTTTATTCAAACATATAGTTTTTTTTAAATTAAAATTAAACTATGTTAGTAGAAAATTAAGCATTTATTTAAAAATTTATCTTTTTTGTTGAAAATGTAACAATCAGGTTTAAAATTTATGTTTTTCAACCCAAAATGTAACTATTTTTTTTTTTTTTTTTTAATTTAATTTTCTTGGATCTAGGTTCACCATTTTATTTGAGAACTCATCATTTTTGTTAAAGTTTAACTATTAGGGTAAAAATTATATTTTTATTTGAACACTGAAAATAGTTAGAACATTAATTTTTTTATTTAAAAAATCAACTTATAATGTTGAACATTCATTTATTTAATTTAAAATTTGTGTTTTGTGGTATACAATTATTCTTCATGGTTGATGATGTAAACTAATAATTTTAAATGAAAAGTTTCCTTCTCTTTAGAGATTTAGCTATTTTGTTTAAAACTTGTTTTTGAATATAATTTTTAAGCTTACGGTCTTATTTTTGCCTAAAAATTGGTATTTCTTAGTTAAAAAATAAACTATTCGGTTAAAAATCAATATATTCTGTTGATAATTTCGCCTTTTGGTAGAAAATTAAAAGTCTCAGTTGAAAACTCATCTTCTTTATTAAAAATTCAACATTTAGAAAAATGGAAGTTCAGTCAAACACCCCGAAAAACTCTTAATGAGACACAGTTCGGTCTCAAAATAATGACCTTGCGTTGAAGGTTGCAAATATGAGAATAAAAATACTCATTTTAAGACAATGCGCATTTGAGCTGCGACAAATTTAAGACCAGAGTCTTTCTGTATTACTGACAAGTCTTTTTTACCTGGATAATTTTGAGATCACTAAAAAATTTCTATGGTGCAATAAATATCCCGATGAATTCGTCGAAAAACAAATGAAAAAAAAATTGCTAAGCTAGACTTTAAGTACAAATCCTTAGTTTAATTCTTAGTAAAATTTCACAGAATTTTTAAAGATTATTAAATAAGTTAAAAATTAAAACCGTTCTTAGAATTGACTCAAAATTATACAAATTTAATAAACTTGGCAAGGAAAAATTAGATACTTTAGATTGACGCAATGTGGTTTATAAAATTATTTTTATCTGTGGCAAAATTATTGTAGTTAAAACAAAATGCTCTCTCCACAGTACACTGAAAAAGGCAAAAATAAAACCTAACGTTGCGAAAAATTTATAAAGTTGTTGCTAAACATCGCGTACAGTACTATATAAAATCAGATGATAAAAGTAACTTTGCTGGAATGGCTTTTATTAAAAAAAAGGCAATAATTATTTTAATCAATTCACTGATTCATACTATTTTAACGAATCTCATAATCTGAGTTTAGATTCACTACAGATATACCAAAATTTTAAATTTAACCGTCAGTACCAAGTCGAATCAAAAATGATTTTTTTTTGTATTAACACAACAACTATTTAAATGAATTTTTGATTAATTATGTTTGTGAATCGTCTTGAATAGGGTATTTTAGTAATAATAATAGAAAAAAACAGTTTTTTCTACAACACGGAGAAAAATGGAAAAATAATTTTTATGAAGAGTGCTGTATTATATTACAGCCACCTTACTAATGAATCCTAGTTAAAATATATTACTATGTACAGTTAAGACAAGAGTCAAAATAAGATGCGTCGTGCAATTTTAAATATACTACGCGCTTAGAGACGATGTTATTAGCAAATAACGTTGAGTCTGCTAGCCTTCTAAGACTCAGTACCAGAAAGCTACTACCAATATCACGCAAGCGTAGTAGCGCTGCATTACCCCTGACTCTGTATACATGTCTCCTATATTTTTCTTTTTTTTTTACATGATAATTATCTTATCTCTCGTTAAACTCTTTTGTGACCATTTTCCTCTCCCTAAAAGTTTTGAAATACGGTAAAATATAATGCTATACATCTTTTTTTAAAGAAAAAGCTCTTAAATTAAACTATTTGCCACGCTGTACGCACCAAAGTACTATAATCAAATTCCAGCATGAAATCTTAAATCTTCATTTTCTACCAAACTATACTTTTGTAACTTTCATAACTGTTACAGTGCGATATTGACACACTAAATCTTTATTTTCTCAGAACAGAAAAAGTTTTATGGAATAAAAATTTGTTATTCTTATTCAGCCTTCCCATATTTTGGAAACAAATATTTATGATTAAAAAAAATTGAATAAAAGATTTTTAGTCGCTACCTAAAATCAATTTTCACAACCAATGAAATTAGAAACACCAAATTCTTGAAAGGTTTATTCGGAATTGGTTAACTTTTTCTAGTCAAACTCATTTTCTCCCAATTTAGCAACTCAATGTCTCGGGTGTAAGTTTTTATTTTCTGCTCAAACTGTAAATTGCACTTTTTATTGGGATTATCAATCGAACCTGTCTGAATTTTACGGTCCTGTCACTTTGAAATTGTAAGCTTCCACATTTTATTTCTTGGAACTGGATAATTTTTTTAAATGTATAGTAATAAGTAGCTTTTTAACTGGGATGCCCTAATAAATTACTTTTAGTTGCTGCTCTTGTTTTTGCTTTCAAATTTTTACTAAGTAAGATTAGTAGAGCTATAATCATAAGATTCTTTTTTTCTGTTGGAAAATTTGATCGAAATTTAAATATATTTTATTTTAATACATCTGACAGTTATAAATCCGTTAAATAAAGGAGCTTTACAGTTTAAACAGAAATCACAAAAAATAATTAAATATTTAAATTAAACATTTAATTTAAAACCTTAATAAACTAATTAAATATTTTTATTCAAGCATTTGTAAATACACCTATTTATATAAAATGTGTAAAACGAAAAAATATAAAAAATAGATTCTTTCGTTAGCTTTGGCTTTTTAACAATAAAGCTAGGATGAATTTTGTCGTCAAAATCTACGCGATACATTAGCGTAATTAGCTAGACCATGCGGTATAGGACTATAGGCTTAGGTTTAGGTTGTATAGGTAGGGTTCGAATCCCCAGCGGGTGCAATTTTTCATAGCGTTTGAGAGTTCGATTATGTTTGTCAGTGACCTTGCGTGCGATTGCGCAATTTCAAAAATAAATTAAGTGCAGTTATTCTATATGAAACATTTTTTTGCAAATTTACCATTCTCTGTTTTGAGTTGTTATAATAAAAAGTATACCGACGATTATTCTACAATACCTACGTCACATTTTAAGATGTATGCATACAACAATATCTGTTTGTTATTCTTACTTTTTTTAGAATCCGATGTTTCATTGCTAACTGACCAACATTTCGTTGCTCTACTCTATCTCCGAATCTACATGCATTCTTACACTGAGTCCCTGATGATCGAATCTTTCGTTACTCTAGCAACAACCGTTGAGTCTGAACCATTTAATTTTCGTTCTTAATATTTGCATATTAAACTTTGTTAGATTGGCCAACGTGAAAATGAATTCCTTTACTTTTCTTAGACCGAGTCACCTATTTCTAACAATGATCACTAGGTTTTCAAACTCGATTTTTTTCCGTGAAGGAAACAGCAGATTGAGATAGATTTATTCATTTTTGATAAATTACACATATTTTGATTATTACATTCTTTATTATATTACTATAATAATATATTCATATATTTACACCCAAGGAAATACTCTACGGATTTTGTACCCCAGCGGCTACGCCCGTCTTTTAAATATCTGTACCAGTATTCACCTACAATTTTTTTTGTCGTAGTACACAAGGAAAATCGCAGTAAAACCCGTGTATAGCACAGTATCATAAGTTCAAACATAATAACAATAGTTTATGATTATATTGTTTAAAGGTCAGAAGTTGTCATATACTCGTATATATATATTATCGTTTAGTTCTTTTTACTCAATTCATTCTGTTGTTGTTGATCTGGTTCAGGTCTGAAAATAAAACAATATTTTATTTCGAATTTAGAATCCTCAAGTGCGCGCAAAGCGCAAATGACTTTTTTTCAATTTTAGAGGAAAATAATTTTTCATGTACTGTATATAATGCCTACTTGGTATTTAACCCAAAAACGATTTTAATTTTTATTCCAAAACACTTTAGTTCATCCTCAAAAGACAAATTTTCAACAAAAAAGTAAAATTCTCAGCCAACAGCTTAAGTTTTTTTGAATTATAAAAACATGCTCATTGAGTCCTAGTCCAAAAATTTTTCTTTGATTCAAATAAATTTCTTTGGTTCAAAAAATTTATTTTCGTTCCAATAGACATTTTTCTTGAATTCAAAATGATTCTGTTTAGTTTTAGGGTTTGTAGCCCCAGACGAAAACGATTTCACTTTCAGTCACGTGTTCACCGTACTTTTATGCCGGGTGGAGTAGTGGGAGAGTCATGAGTAAGAAGTAGGGGAAGTAGCGAAAGTAGTGGAGGCAGGACAATATGCAAAGGTATGTATGAGAGGGATAGTAGGGCAGGTGAAGTAGCGGAGGGGATGTTAGGGGCCGGGAGGAGAAGGATCTTAGAATGGTGGAAGTGAGTGTCGGAATAATAGTGTGTGGAGGGAGATCACTTTGTCTGAAAAAATAGTTTGGAATTTGTCTTCAAAACATTAAACGAACTTACAGATGGATGTAGAAGTTCAGTTTTTCTTCCCTTTCCTTCTTCGTCGCACATGGTAACGCTGTTTTGATAACTTTTTTCTGAATCCTGTATTTGCCATCAAAGGCTTCATCATCTCTTGCAATCACAGCTTTCGAAAGAGCTTCAAGAGTTTTTTGTACTTTGTTCCACCTAGTTTGTATGTCCTCGTCAGCCTTGTCACATTTTGCTTCTACTTCATTTCTTTGTATATTGAAAAATGCTATTAAAGTTTCATCTGTGTTATATCCTTCTGGCCTGGGGGGATGTAAAGAATCATAGGCTTCTGAGAATCCTGCAAATTAAGAAAATTATATTAAAGATAAAAAAGTTAGATGCTCTATTAAAAAAAAGGTTATAAATTAGGGATCATTCACAAATTATGTAAGGCGATTTTATAGGTGGAGGTTTAGGTAGAATCTTACTGTTTCTTTTGAGCTGGTGGCAGAATTTAAAAGATATTACGTAAGTATAGTTCTGAGTTAAAAAACAAATTTTTAAGATGTTGCAAAAATAAACTTCTTACCCTATCAGTTTAAAAAAATAAATTCTCAACCAAGAAGAGCACATTTTTTTACAAAACAGTCGAATTTTTAAAAATCTAAGTCTTAGATTTTCAGTCGAAAAATCAAACTCTAAAATTTGAAATCTTATTTAAAAAAACTAAAGTAAGAAAGAAGAATTTTTCAAAAAAAAGTTCAATTTTCAAACAAAGTAACAAATTTTCAAACAAAAATATCTGTGTTTGGTCCAGAAGATAAATATTCTAGGTGAAAGGTGAAGGTTAATTTTTAGTCAAAAAAATTGATCTCTAAGCAAGGAAATAAATCTTTAATAAATAATTTTAATTTATAACCTTGTTGTACATTTAAAGCAAAAAAGATAAATTTTCAAGGAAAAAAGCAATAGCTGATATTTCAACCAAGAAAGATTTGAATTTTAAATAAGAATTGTTGGAAGTGGCGCAAAAACGACTATACTAATTTGTGGACGACCTAAAAAAAAGAAATGGCTTTAAATAATTGAATTTTTTCACTTATACTCACCAACAGAAAGTGCCACCAAAGTAAGGATTATCAGCTTCATCATGGACGTAATGAAAAATGTACCAAAAATAATAGGAGAATAAGACTTTAAGCAGGAAGAGCAATCTTACTTCTTTCGGTTCTGAGGTCGATATACTAAACTTGGGCCATTATATACTGAAATTTTTGATAAATTTACCTTGAAAACAAGGAAAAATCGAAGATGATGACATGGCCTCCATTTCAAGTTGGTTCATCACGAATAGAAAACACGTGTTTGACAGGTATTTATTCTTATCAGAGATTAGTTTGCCAGGCTTTGAACTAAGTCTGAATAACACTTCTTTCAACTAAAATTTACAATTTCAACCATAATTTTTATTTTAATTGTTCAAAAAAGTTTTTCCATATATTCGGGTTGAATATTCAACCATCTTGCAAAAAATTCGTTCTTCTGGCTTAAAAGAGCACCATTTCGAATACATATATATTTTTCCATTAACTGTATATTTATTTCATTTTTAATTCAATTTCTTTGATCAACATGTCACCACCTTAGTGAAAAATTCATGTTTTTAAATACGAAATTCAACTATTTTGTTGAAAATTCGCTTTTTTATATTAACTCAGATTTTTTACCTTAAACTGGAAATATTTCACTTTCAGTCAAAATATGATTTTTCAGTTTAATATTCAACTATTTTTTGGAATTTCGTTGTTATAAGAAATTATTTTTGTTCATGAAAAATGTAATTATCAAATTTTTTGCTAAAAATTATACTTCGTGAACACATTATTTTATTGATTTAGCTAATAGGAAATTTAATATTTTTTTGTAGAAAATTCTTTTGTTTAATTGAAAATTAACCTATTTTGTTGAAAATTTGTTAAGGAGGTTGTTTTTTAGTAAACGATTCTTGTTCTTTGTTAGAAACTCAACAATTTTGTTAAAAATCCACTTTTTGTTGTTGCTGAAAATTTAAATTTTCTTGTGAAAAAAAAAAATTTCTTAGTTGAAAATTAATCTTTTCAGTAAAATATTTACTATTTGGTTATGGGGTGCACCCACATTACAAATGTCAAAAAATCGATTTTCATGAATTTTTGTTTTAACTTTATATTATAGACATTGATATAAAAATTGTGAGGCTAAGTGAATACACTCTCGAAATGCATAAATAAATTTTGTTAACTTATTTTAGACACTTTTTATAGATGAAAATTGTGGTGAATCATAAGTCCTCAAAAGGTAGATAGGTGTGCGCTTTTGATAAAATCTCTGAGGTAGATTGTCTGAATCAAAAAAATCAAACGGGTTAAGATTTAGTATGTTAATGGCTATAGCGCATGTCATATGATTTCTCATTTTTGCAAAAATAACAAAATGTCAAACATTTTTTGAAAAGAGGAAAAAAACGGTTTTTTTACCACTTTTTGCACAAAAAAACAGTAAAAATCAAAAATTAAAAAAATGCTTGATGTGCACTATAGCTATAGTTGTAAAGAATATGTGGTAAAAATTTTATAAGGATCAGTTCATTAGTTTCGGAGGTTTTATAAACAAGGCGTCGAAAAACGTTGCTTTGCGAGAATTTGGTAATGTGGGTCGACACCTTGAGGAATCATCAATTTAGTTGAGAATTAATATATTTGGCAGAAAATTAAATTATTTTGTTCAAAATTCGTTTCTTCTACAGTTGACAACAAGCTTTATATCTGTAAGTGTGACTATTTCATTTTTTAACGAAAATATACCTTTTTTAGTTAAAAATTCAACTACCGGAGATAAACTTCATGTCTTTTGCTAGAAATAAATTTCTTTTTAACAAACACTTTTTCATAGAAAATTCATCATTTTAGTTGAAACATTATTTTTTCAGTTTGAAAGTTTAACTATTTTGTTGATTTCTTTATGGAAATCAAGTTTGTTAACTTAAGATTTAACTATTAAATTTCTGGTTACAAGTAATTTGTTTTCGTTAAAAATTGTTTTTTTCTTGGTGGGAAATTAATCTTCATGGCTAAACATTAATTTTTTGTTTTGAAGATCTAACTGTCTTACTGAAAATTCGTTGTTTTTTTTATTGAATAATCATCTTTTTTGTTGAATATGCAATTATTGTGTTAAAATGTATTTTTATTTTTAATTTATTATTTTTTATAGAAAATTCATTATCTTAATTAAAAAATCATCTCTTTAGTTAAAAATGCAACTAGTTGGTTAAAATTTTTTTTTTTCTATTGAAGACTCATCATTCTTGTTCAAAATTAATTTCCTTTTGTTAAAAATTACACTATTTGGTTAATGTTTTTCCTTAAGTTTGTGAAAAATTTATCGTTTTTGTTGAAAATTTATGTATGATATTAAAAATTTACTTCTTTGGTTGCAAAATTATCATTTTGATTGCAAATTCATGTATTTGGTAGATAATTAAACTATTTTTTAAAAAAATCGTTTTTGTTGTCGTTTTTGACGGTTAGTACAAAGTTTGATTTAAAATGTAAATTTTCACTTTCTTTGTATTAGAGCAATTACTTGTCTGACACCATTCGGTTAATATAAAATAAAATATGCGAACTAAATTAATAGAACCTGATGAGAAAATCCAATTATTTCTTGCATAAAATATATTATCATATTATTAATTGAGAGTGCAATTTTTTTGATTTAAAAGTTTTTTATTTTGTTAAAAGTTTCATAGTTATGTGAGAAAGTCATCTTTTTGTAAAAAATTTATATTATAGTTTTAAAAATTCATTTCTTTTACTGAAAGTTTGTCGTTCTTGGTAGAAAATTTATCTTTTTGGCTAGAGATTCATCATTTTAGTTTCAAAGTAATTTCTTTGATCGAAAATTCTGTTTTTGTTTAAAAATTAATTATTGATTAAAAATTTCACTTTTTGATTTTTGTCGTAAATTGATATTTTTTAGTTAAAAATTAAACAATTTGATTAAAAATTTATGTACTATGTTGAAAAATCATCTTGTTTGTAGAAAAATTAATTTTTTTGGTTAAAAATTAATACTTTTTGTTGCGAATTCTACTATTTGTAAAATTAATAATTTCTTTAGCTTAAGATTAATTATTTTTGTTAAAAATTCATTTTTACGGTTAAAAATTTATGTTGTCAAAAGAAAATTTAACTATTCAATTTTTGGTAATAAATTGATCTTTTTGGTTAGAAAAAACATCTTTTTTATACATTTCGAAAATATTCTGCATCGTGTAAAAATGATTTTTTGGAATTTTTACTTTTTAACTATTCTTCACTAGCTAAATATGCATATTTAAAAAATCTGTCATAATTGTTAAGCCAATAAGAAAATTTTGTTATATTTCAAAATAAAATAATATGATTTTCTGAATTAAAAAGAGTAGATGAACAGGGGGGTTTCTGGACCACGAAACCTACCTTACCGGCATCGAGAAGCTTCTACAAAATGTAAAAAAAAATTAATAAAATACTTCAATATCGAATCAAATCTTCAGCTATTAAAATGAATTTTGAACGAAGTACTTCAATTTTCAACCAAGTAGTTAAATTGTTTACCAAAAAGACAAATATTTCATGAAATAGTTAAGTATTATAATTAAAAAGATAAATTCTCAACCCAAAATATAATATTTAAATTTTCAGTTTGAAAAATTAACTTTCAACCAAAACAAAAACAAATTTTGAGTTCAAAAAATTAATTTTTAACTTAAATTCTAAACCAAAAATATAATGATAGACTTTTGAATAGAAAAGGATGAACTTTCAACGAAAAATAGTTGGATTTTTTCATTGGTTCCTATTAGATTAGTTTGTATCAAAGCGAAAAAAGTAAAAGAAAGAAGAACAAATAAGTTTCTTGGAAATAGGAGAAAAAGAGGATTTCTTCGTAAAAGGGTTGAAAGGGAGAAAATAAGAAAAAAAAATAGGTCTGTATTTTGATGCTTTGATTATAAAATTTTATTGCTAATCTTTTTTTTAAGCATTTCAAAAAATTGTTATTCACACCTCCTTTTTGCACGTGTGATATTATTGCTTCATGCTAATTGACGTCATTTTTATTCACCCTTCACCAAGGCAGATAAAAATTTCGAATAAATTTTAGGTATGAAATTAATATATTAAATACATATAAATAAATATAACAATAAAAAATAAATGTAAACTAATAACCTGAAAATTTTAGATTTTGTAGAATATTATTTAATAGTTTTGAATTTATTATTCTCATTTTTTAGAAAATCAATATCTTTTTACTCATAAATTTCAAAGATATAATTTGGAACTTGAATAAAGTGAGTTTGAATAGATTAGGTTTGTAAATAGCTTGTGTTTTTTATTCAGACGCAGTAGATTGTAAATACGTCACGCTTACGGAGGTAATATGGTTTGTACATCTTAGTTTTACCGGGTTCGTGGAACTTTTTCACGGTCATAAAAATTAAAATTTTATTTTTTGAAAGAAGACGAAACAGAACAAAAATTTAAGCACTCATATTTAAACTCTTTTGAATTTAAAACCCTTTCATTAAAGCTCAAAAACGTTTAGTTACGAAATTTTTTTATGTAAGCGCTTAATAATTCACATGTATGAAACGGAGGCTTTTAAAACTTTTTATTAGAGAATTTCAAATTATATTCTTTTCACGTGTGAAATTTAAAACTTCAAAATGTAAGAAATTGAACAGTTTAAAGCTTTCTGATTGAAGAATATAAATTTACGCCCAGAAATCAGATTTATTGGTTCAAAAAATAATTTTGTAAACCAAATAAAAATATTACTCTACTTCCTATCAAAGAAATTTCTTTAGCTCAAAGAAATGGTTTTTTGTGTATATAAAAATCCTGCTTTAATTCAAAATAGGTTTCTGCATTTTGAAGTTACTTTTAGTTAGATTTTGGAGTTATAAACATTAAAAATTAAAGGATTGCATGCTTTTAACCGGACATTGTTTAATGATGTAAATGTTTGAATTAGTACAAATAATATTATTATGCGATTTGCATAAATGGTTTACGAATTAATAAAACACCGGTGAAAACCAGTAGACCATTTATCAGGTCATCAAAATACATTAATCCATGAATTTAGAAATATCTTAATGATACGTAAAAAATAAATATCACATGTGAAATAGAGAATGGAATTCTAGGTCCAGGCTATTATATCTTATCTTTTTTCACCGCATTTGTTTTTAGACAAATCATGTCGGTGTACAAACTAACGAAAGTTACGAAATTTATAAGCACATTGAATTGAATTTTTTATCTAAAATTCCCTGAATGGTAAAAAACAAATTATTTGAAAGATAGTAAGAAACACCAGAAATGAGAATATGACTCTAAAGTATACAAAAATGATACTATATAATCATATTTAATTATTTTATAATAAGTATAGTCAAAATGCTTTTTCACTATATCAAACAACGACAGATACAACAAATTTTGAGATAAAAGTTTGCAATTCTGAAACGATTCCATAAAAAATACATCTTGCTTTTTTGCGATATTTTGTATCGCTTACAGTAAAAGTTTAAAAATTATATTTTTAGAAAAAAATTCTTCCGGTCTTAAAAATATTTTTGCCCGCATGAAGCTGATAGGCTACCTTTCTTCTATTGACAGAGACTTTTTAGGAATATTGGAAACAAAAAATATATTTTTATTAGTTTTAGAAATTTGATGAAAAAATTAGACATGATTTTCTTGAAACGCCCACCTTTTTTTCTTTTCCATTTTTTCACAGTTTTCGTTTATTCGAGGAAAACATTCTGTTCGCTTTATGTGGATGAAAGCAATTTTGAGGACGAAAAAATTTGTTTTCGTAAAAACATATTTCTGAAATCTCAAAACGGTACAAGATATTGCAAATCCGCCGAAAAAATATTTTTCATAAAACTTTTATAGACGTGCAACAAACGCTATTACAATCAGAAAGATTATATATATTGTAACATGTGAGTTACAGAGGCCACCCTGCATATAGACAAAAAACTATCTTCTGTGCGAGTGAACAGTAAAAAGTTGCCTCTCACAGGAGAAAGAGAGGCGCGCAGACTCCAGCGACTCCCACGCTTTCGTTCTTACGT
>JAUELO010442981.1:0-14016 GCA_032357855.1 Amphibolips quercusostensackenii | reverse complement strand
GGCCTGATTCGGATTCAGCACAAAAAACTACACAGAAAATGACATATCTCATCCTATGAGCACACAGGTCACATTTTGTTGAGCAATGTTGTCACTGGGTGAACATCAGGAAAGTTACTAGTGACTGGTTTTCTGAATTTCGTTAGAAGCGTGTGACTACTCTGTCTAGTAACTGTGTTAGCTGGAAACCAAAAACATTGAGAACTTTGAAGTTTTATTATTAGCTAAATTTATTTGATTCTAGATACATATTTGCAAAATCTTTTAAGTTTATATTTATATAGCTTCATCATTACCGATTTTCCTCACTTTATCCTGTGCGGACTTCCAGCTCACATGCTCGTACTTCTATGTTTAAATTTTTGGGGAAAATAAATTTTTAGAGAAATAAAATTTAGGTTAACAGAAACCTTACCAGAGTAGGCAAATTCAATTTTTTCACATCAAAATAACAGAAGATAGTAAATCTCACAACGTGAATGTATTTTTTCTTGCAGGTTCTCCACTATTAAGCGAAGCAACATCAATGACCCCATATTGGGACAGAGAATTATCTTTTAATACATGGTCTAAACCTCAGCATGATGATGGTGCAGATGGTTAGTATTTTTATTTAAATCTCTGTCGTGATTGTTAAGAATGTAGTATGCGTAAGTAATACGATGCAATGTTCAGCCACGTCTCGAATCCTCCTGCTGACATTTTTTCCAATTTTTTATTAAATTTTTTCATCGCACTTAACAAAATTCATACTTCTTATAGGAAAATTTTTTGCTATAAACTTCACTACCTTCACTGAAAAAAGTTTTTTGTAATACAAATTTCTTATTTTTCTGCTTTCAACTGAAAATTTATAATTTGCTTATACTATTTTTATGTTAGATAAAAATGATGCAAATTATATGAAATCAGAATGCAAATAAACGGCATTTTCCATTATTATTATATTGATAGTTCGATGATGTTTTTTAACAACTAAATATGCATGAGAAATTCGTTTTATATATGAAAAAAAAAATTTTTTTCTTAAACACAAAATGCTACTTCATACTAATAATTAGATGTTTAGATACATTTTTTTAACAATTTATTATTAATTTTAGCAATTTTCTCTTGAAATAAGGATAGAAAGTCGCGTTTTTGCTTCAAATTTTTCACTTTTCGTCAATTCTAAATCAGAATCAGGTAATAGTTGATTAATGTTAATAAACGCAATTATTTAAACATTTAATTTAAATTGTTAATAATATTGTCCCTGAATGATGTTCTTGATGGCGGCTTTTTCTAGGATTTTCAACTTTTTTTCACTTTTTACTTGAAATGAGTTAATATTTCACTTAATTCATTAAAAATAAATGTTTTAATAAATCATTACCGCTTATAACTATCTTGTTCTATATTAATACTAGAAAATTGTGAATTTTTTCAAATTTTCAACTATCTATGTTACACTTAAACTTACTTAATAATTGATTAGGTTTAGCAAAAATAATTGTTGAAGCAAAGTATTTTTTTTCACAACTATCCTTATCTATATTAATATTAGATGATTGCTGTTTTTCTTCCATTTTAAAATTTTTGTTTACTTCTTACTTAGTGAGGTTATAATAAATATAATTTAAAAAAATTGTTGCTTGAAAAATTTCCTGTTGTTTTAACTATCTTCTTTTAGATGAGGACTATAAAGTTGCGTTGTTTTCTGACTTTCTATCTCTATTCTAAAAGGAAATTGCTAAAAACAATACTAATTTGCTTAAAAAATTTATGTTAACTTATAATTGTAAGCATCAAGGAGTATATCATTTACCTCACTACATCTAAATATGATTTAAAAATTTCCAATAAATCCTTTAATACATTTCTCTTAACAAAAAAAAAATTGATTAATTTTTTTGTAGATTGAAACAAATTTCTGGTCTGTATAAATAAAAATTAAGAAAACATAATTTTACCACCCTAATCTGCAACACAAAAAAAGTTTAACAAAATAATTTAACTTTCAACCAAGTGGTTAACATTTTTACCAAGAGATGACTTTTTAACAGAATAGTTTTATTTGCAGCAAAGTAATTTATATTGTAACGAAAAAAATGTTATCCTACCCTGATAAATCTCGAACCAAAAACGAAGAGAGAAAATTTCTAACACAAAAACAATTTTATAAACTCAAACGAATAAAGAAACCTTAAGAATTGATTTTAAATGGCAAAAATGAGATCTTAGCGAGATTTTTTCTCTTTTTTCAAAATAATAATTATCACATACTATGTTGATTGAATTAATAACTCCGGGAAATCTATGTATCAAAAATCATATTTCAATGCAGACTTCAAACTTTTTTTATTATATTTTCCTTTTTCCCTTTTTTTGAGAAATTACTATGCGATTTGAATTGATAGAACTTGACGACCTAATAATCATTTAATTTTATACAGAAGATTTGTATTTTTACAGAGGTAACCTCCCAAAAGGGAAACTACCCCCAACAGGAAAGCAGCTCCTATCATCCAGAGCAGCATACTGTTATTCTTATTCCTCTAAAATCAATGAGAGAGCTTGAATATTCTGCAGTAGGAGTTGATATGATTTATTATAATAGACTGATTGCAAGAATATCCAACTTTGACGTTGTTCCATTCATTCACCTTGCGGTAAACTTTGCTGGATTGAATACTCCTATCCCTACTAATGTGGAGTACTATTCAAGTGGACAATGGGCAATGTACGCATCTAACTGGATTCAAAGTAGCATGATGTATAAAGGATACTATAAAATATTAGAAGAAAGTATTAGTAAAGCAGTGGAAAAAATAGAAAATCGTAAAAAGGATTTAGAAAAAGCGCGTCTTGAGGCACTTCGTGAGCGCGAGCGAAAACTAAGACTAGAGAATCAAAAACAACAACTAGGATTTCTGGATCTAGAAGGACGCCAAACCCGACAAATGAGCCACGAAGAGCGAAAACAACAATACGAAGAAGACCTACATCGACGAAATGTACAACTACGACTAGAACGACAAAATCGTCGACTTCGAGTAGAGGAAAAACGGCGATTTATGCCAAGTAAAGAAGAACAACGAAATCATCGACTACAACAAATAGGGCAAGAAACACAACAGTTCGGACAACAAACAGTACTAGAACACTACCGTGATTATCTTAATCCTAATATCTTTTATTCAAATGATCTAACTAATCCACATAATCCAAATATTCAAAATCAGCCAAATAATCTAATTGCACCACATAATATGTATCACCAAATTAATCAAAATCCTTCAAATTATGGATATCATCAAAATATTCAATATCACCAAGAGTAGGATATTGCATACTTTGCAACAAAAGGTTAGTAAAATCATAAAATTAGAAAAACAATCTTACGCACTCTCTGGTCATCCACTCTATCAGTCCTTTATGATCCACGGCGAAGACAACGCTTGGCTGACCTAGATCAGGGCTCACTACTTGCAACAGACGTTGACTAAACCGAGAAGTGCCTGACTAACAGAAAGTTTTTAAAAAATTTTTTTCTTCAGTTTTCAAAAATTCTACAAACTGTACAAAGGGTTAGGATCGTTATGGTATCGTTATTTTTAAGAAACAAATTTGTTTCTAACAGAATAGTGAAATCTCTAACCAAAAAGACGCTTTCCTGTCAAGAGCCTTAAAAAAAATATTTGTAAGCGGATAATAAAATTTTTAACCCAAACATAAATTTTCTAAAAAAAGAGACAATTTTTTAACAAAATGCATGAGTCTTCAACGAAGAATGATAAAATTTTTATCAAAAACATAATACTTCAGCTGACATTTAGTAAAATAAATTTTGATTTTCAAGTAAAAAATATTTTTTTTAAATAGTTCAATTTTCAAATAAGAAAATTAATTTTGCTTGAAAAAGATGAAGTTGCAATTAAGTTAACTAATTTTCTACCTAAAAATGTGAATTTCAAAAAACAAGGGTTGAATTTTTACCTAAGGCAGATATATTTTGAACTTGAAACTAAATAGATAAGTTTTCAGTAAACAGATTAATTGCAGTCAAACTGAATAAATTTTGAAAAAAATTTTTGAATTTCCAACCTAACTGATGAATTTCTTACAAAAAGGTGTAAACTTATATAAAAGAAAGTTTAATTTCTGACAAAATACATGAATTTTCGAAACAAATTTTTAATTTTTCAAAAAATTTTCAACCTAATAGTTAAATTGTCAAAGAGAAATAACATTTTTTATCAGAAAAGTAAAAATTGAATCAACAATAATAATTTAAAAAAAAATGATTGATTTTCAACAAAATACATGACTTCTAAATCAAATAGTCAGATTTTTAACTAAAGAAGATAAGTAATCATCACAAAAAAGAATAGTTCAATTTTCAGGTAAAAAAAATTAATTTTCAACGAACAGAAAATAATTTTTAACAAAATTATTGAATTTTGAGAAAAAAAAGCTATTTTGACTAAAATTATGAATCATCAACAAAAAAAAAAAAATTTTTATCAAATTCTTAAAATCAAACAATTCAACTTTTCAGTTAAAATTTTCTTTTGTAGTTAGTATTTATGTATTCTTCCCAGAATTAGTGCTTCTGATAAATATTTAATTCTCTTAGTCAAAAATTCATCTTTTTTGTTAAAAATTCATCTTTTTGGTTCAACATTGACCTCTTTTTTTTTCTTTTTTTTTATTGCATTCAATTCTTTTTGATTTAAATTTGAATAGTTTTTGGTAGAAATATGATTAATTACACTTTTATTGGGAGATTTATATTTCGTGTTTTATAATGAAACTATCTGGGCAAAAGTTGAACTAAATTGTTACAGATTAATTTGTTGTGAAGATTCATCATTTTAGCTAAAAATGCATCTTCAGAGTGCAAAATCAAACTAGTTTTCTTTACTAAAAATATAACTATTTCATTTTTTGTTGAAAATTTATATTTCTCATTGACAATTGATCTTAACTATTTAAGAATTCAACTACTTGGTAATACATTAACGTATTTTGTTTTCTTTTTGTTAAAAATTAAATTCGTTTTTGATAGAAATATCGAGTATCACAGGTTTCCTTGAGGATTCATCTTTTCGGTTTCAAAATTCAACTTTTTTGTAGAAAATTAGTCTCTTTGGATAACAAAATTTAAAATTTTTTAAAAAAATTACACTATGTAGTAGATAATTAACTTTCTTGTTAAAAATTTAATTGTTTTGTTACAAAGACGTATTTTTGTTTGAAAATTCATATCTTTATGGATACTATCTTTTCTGTTATAATATGAAAATGTCTAGTTAAAAATGTATTATTTTTAAATTAGACTATATACTGAAAGATTTAACTATTTAGTTCCAAAATTAACCGTTTGGCAGAAGATCAATTTTTTTTTTAATTCATGTTTTTAGCTATGAATATTCGTTTTTCTGTAAAAATTATTTTTTTAAACTGGAAATAACTATTACATTTTCAGATGAAATCTTATCATTTTTAGTTGAAAATTTACCTTTCTGATTTAAAAATTTAATTATTTTATTAGGAATTCAACTTTTTTGTAAAAAATGTTTGTATTTTATTAAAAATTATTCTTTTTCGGTATAAAATCAATATTCTTTTTTAAAAATTTTATATTTTTTGGTTCAATTTAGCTGGTTATGAATTTGGTAAAAAATATAATTATTTTCGTAAAAAATTCAGTTATGTGGTGTCTGTTTGAAAATTTAACTGTTTTCTAAAAAATTCATTTAATTTTTGAAAATTTATTTCTTAACAGAATTTTTCAAAGTTATTTCATCTTTGATGTTAAACTTCTCTTTTTTAAATGAAAATGAAAGTATTTAGTTGAAAATTTAAATATTTTAGTAAAAAATTGAAACGATTTTTGTCAATTGAAAAATTCAACTGCTATGTAGTACATTCATATACTTTTTGAAAGTTTATCTTTTTTGGTGAGGTTTAAAATATTTTGTTAACATTTGTGTTTTGCAGCAGAATGTAACTGGTGAAAAAATTTACTTTTTCTGTTGAAAATTAATTTTCTAAACTAAAAATGTTACAGTTGCATTTTTCGTTAAAGATTTATCTTTTTCTCATGAAAATTTAAGTATTTGGTTAAAAATTGTACTTTTCTGGTAGAAAATTTAACCATTTGGTGTAATATAACATAAATTTTTACCGTTAAGGATTTAACTTTTTTGTTAAGAAATCGTGTTGTTTAGTTAAATTCAACCTGTTGAATCTATTCGGTTAAATATTCGCTTTTTCGTCAAAAATTAATTTTTAAAACGAAAATGTAAACATTTCATTCTTAATTGGAAATTTATTTTCTCTTTAATAAAAATTGAAATATTTGATTAAAAACTGAACTATTTTGGTCGAAAATTCAAGTATTTTGTAACGGTTTGAAGATTCAACTTTTTTGTGGCAAATCCATATATTTTTTGAAAATTCCTATTTTTCGTTAGGGAATATCACATTTTGTTGAAAATTTGTGTTTTTTAGTTTAATTCAACCGGTCGTAAATTGACTCTTTATGTTAAAAATTAATTTCTTGAAATGAGAATGTATCTATTTCACTTTTGGTTCAATCTTATATTTTTAGTTAAAAATGTACCTATTTTGTTGTGAATTCGTCGTTTTAGAAAAAATGTAACTATTTTTGTAAAGTCTATAGACAAATTTATTAAAAGCGCAAAAAAACGCAGAATAAACGTGAAATCCGTATAAAGACAACAACGTTGTTACTCTCATTTCACCTGACTTTTCCTACTGGTTCTCCCATAATTTCCCATCACTCCTTCATAAAAAATGGCAAAAAACGGACTTGGCTACGAAGCGATAGCAATTATTAAAAAAATATATAAAAGTGAAAATTTTTTTCAGCATCCATTAGCAGACAAGTTTCCAACTGTAAGACTAATCCTGGTGGAAGAGTCTAGCGTCGTTTGGTGCAGTTGGTTAAACCAACTAATAAAAAAGTTTTGTGTTAACTAATTTATTCTGCAATATATGTTTGTATCATATGCCGCTGCTGATGAATACAACTTTTTAAATGGACTTACAATATTTTAATTGTTATACAATATATTGTTTAAGTCCTACTGCTCCTCTTCCATTTTTCCATCTTTCCTAGTATGTATGCTAACACAAAATTTTTACGGTATTCTTTCTAAAAAAATTTTAATTTTTAAGTAGATCAAATTATTTCTTCTCTGTTCAAATGAAAAAATTAAAGATTTATTTTACACACAGTACTTTATAAATTTCCAAATTAGTTTAACTTTTAACCAAGTATTACTTTCATTTAAAAAAGATTAATTAAAATCGTTGACATTTTCTGTCATTAATTAACACTTTCTGTCGTAAATTATTTTTTTTACCTAAAATTTAACTATTACATGTTCAGTTAAACATTGCTCTTCGCCAGTTGACAATTCAACATTTTGGTTGAAAATAAATCTTAAACCAAACATGGAATACTTACATATTCAGTAAAAAAAAATAATTTAAAAAAAGCAATTTTTCCATTAAATTGTTTTTACATTTTCATCGTATAACGAGAAGGTATTAGATTTGTGTAAGATTTGACCCTCCCGGTTTTTGTAAAATATCCACGTTTTGGGAGCCCCTAAACCCGAAAAACAGGTTTTTACGAATGTGTCTGTCTGTCTTTCTGTATGTATGTCTGTCTGTATTTCTGTATGTAAGCAAGATAACTTTTAAAAAAAATTCATTTATTAGATTGGCCTTTTGTACACGCTCTTAGTGTCAAAAACTGAAGGTCAGATTTGTTAGCCAGCCATTTTGGATAAAAATTCCAAATGTGAGCACATTTTGAAAATTTTTTAGAACACTTTTTTTTTGAAATTTAAAAATTCTATTAACTGTTATACATAGTTTCTGAAAATATTAACAAATTATGTCTATAACTTTTTTTAATAAAAGAAAAATTATAAGACTTATAGTATTTTCAAAATTTTAATAAACAAAAGAAAAAGCAAATTTCGAGCCAAACACGCACGATTTGAAAAAACTTCAACAGGAAAAAAATGTTGCTTTTCGAAAGCCTTACAAGACTGTTATAACAAATTATCAAATTTCCAAAAAAAAAAATCAAAAATAAAAATTTTTCCACAAAAAATATTGAATAATGAATGAAAAATCTGCCTATTTGGCGGCCACATCCTCATCTCGCGCCTCGCGCGCAGCTCTTCTCCGTACTTTTTAGTTCAGGATTCAAATAATTTGTTGAAAATTTGTATTTTTTAATGGAAATTTCAACAATTACACTTGTTGTGAGAAATTCATTCTATCATGAAAGATTTATTAATTTGGTTTAAAATGTAACTATTTGATTAAAGGTCTCTGGTTAGTAAATGACAATTAATTATTTTAAGTGATAAAGTGTTTAAATTATTTTTATAAAAAACATTTTTTTCACATTAACATTATTGATCTATCACGTATAACGTTGTTTTTACACCTAAAAGAAAAATGTATAACAGTTTGGGAAACTTAAAAATGTGTCAGTTATTGCAAATTTTATGACTCGAAACCGCTCAATTTGGATTTTAGAATATTCTATTGAAAATATTTACCTCACAGTTTCTTATGAATAAATATTTAGGTCAACTTTCTACAAATCAGTTAAGTTTTAACGAAAAAAGATTATCAATTAAAAAGAAATTGAATAGTTGACACTTTAAAAAAAAATATTTTAATTTTAAATCAAAATAGTTCAACTAAACCACTAAAGTTGAATTTTGGATGAAACAATTTCAAGTCCTAAAAAAACGAGTTTGCTAAACAGCTTTTTTTCACCAACAGTTCTGGTTTTCTCCAACGAAAATGCTTTAAAAAAAATTTTTAATTCGATTACCAAGAAAAACTATCCGAGATTTGAAAAAATTTTTATAAGAAAAACTATTTATCTACACAATATAAAAAAAGTTTTTTTTCAACTAATTTTTCTGATAAAATGCATGTTTTTTGTTTTAATAGTGAAAAAGGGTATTAAAAATCCCTTTTTGAGAAAAAACATGAAAGATAGGAAAGAATGCTAACTAGTGAAATTTTTCATCTCAATAGGGTCCATAAATTTGTTTCTAAGTATATTTTTATAAGATTTATAGTTTTTCTTTCAATTTTTAATTATAATATAGAAGAAAAATTATGTTTTTCATTAAAACTATGCAGCAAAAAATATTAATATTAGGGTAGCCCAAAAATGCTAAAAATTTTTTTTTGAAATTGTACCTGAGCATGTCAACTAGAAATTTATTTAAATCCGCATAAAAATAGATGATTTTTTGGTTTAGAAAAAAAGAAGGTATTTAGAGGTAGCGTAAGCCCTTCAAAAATTAACGCGTACTTCCTATAAGAAAAAAAAATACATTTTTGTAAATTTTGTTCAAAATCGTCAATATTAGCTAACTCAAATTTAAACTTAACATTTCTTTTCGCAATTAGCCATAAAATCAAAACAAAATATTACTTTTTTAATATCACCATAATTAGTCTCCCTTATAGCGATAAGAAAAACCATAAGTGAAAAATGGGTTTTTGGGATTTTTTGTGGCTGATTATAAATTTTTTGAGATATTTTTAATACAAAATTTTTTCTTATACACAATACACTACTTTGCACTAATAATAAGATATTTTTATGAATTTTTTAAACAATTTGTAATTGGTTTCAGCCATTTTCTCTTAGAATAGATACAAAGTCTCGGTTTTTCTAAATTTTTTTTACTTTTTCTTAAATTTTAAATTACAGTCACTCTATAGTTAATTATTGTTAACGAACAAAATTAGTTTAATCAATTTATCATTATTGACAATAATCTTGTCATTGGATAATGCTAGAAATTGCATCTGTTTTTCAAAATTTTTAACTTTTTGTTCACTTCTTACTTCAGGTAAGCTCATAATTATTTTTGTTTAAAACAATAATTTTTTAAGCCAATTACTATTGTTTATAGCCATATTTTTTATTTGAATATTACATAATTTTGGTTTTTTCCTGAATTTTCAAAAAATTTATGTCACTTTTCAATTGGAATTAAGTAAAAATCAATTCAGGTTAATAACAAAAATTCTTTAAACAATTATTCATTTTTGTTAATAATATACTCTTTGCTCAATTGTAGAATGTTGCGGTTTTCTCTTAGATTTACATGTATTTATTTATGTTTTATTTGAAGTGACTTAACAATGAATTCAGTTTAAAAACAATAATTGTTAAAATAAATTATTATTGTTTACAACTATCTTTTTTAATACTAATAATAAATATTTGCTGATTTTTTCTGAAGTTTTTAATATTTCGCCCACTTTTCACTTAGTGAGGTGATAATTAATGCAAATTAAAAAAATAGTTGTTCAAAAATGTATTATTGTCTATAACTATCTTCTCTTACATAAGTGCTAGAAAGTTAAAGGTTTTTCAAAATGTTTAACTTTAAACTGCTTTTTTAATTATGAGCAAATAATAAATAACCCTTAGAGAGTAACATATTTTAGGCAATCTGATTTTTATTTGTGAATATATTTTTCTGAAATAAAACAGATACTTGAAATGTTTTTTTAATTTTCTACAGATCGCATTTAATGTAAATGTTCCTTGAAGTAGTTACTGAGAGCCTTTATGTTTAAATTAATAATAATATTCAATATTTTTTCGTAACTTGCATTAGTTTAAACTCATCAAAGAAAAAAGTGCCAAAAGTTAATAAATTCAGAGAAAACCGCAAGTTCCTAGCAATTATCTGAAGAAACATAATTATAAACAATAATTTTATTCTAAACCTTATTATAAATAATAAGGTGGCTTAGACGATAGCGCTTAAGACTTCTGTGCAGGAGGTCTGGGGTTCGATCCCTGAGCCGGTACTAATGAAAATTTTTCTATATTTTTCTACATAGGCTTCTGTCGTTCAAAACCCACCTTTGAACTGTAGGTCACCTCAGAAGAGGCTGAACACGTACCACGGTTTAGGCCCCATGTCTAGGATACTAGCCTCAGGGGTCACTAGTCGATTTTGAGAAGACTTGAGAACGAGTCGACGATCTCCTTGGTAGAAACCTAATTTGCGGGGATTAGCCTGGTAGGCGCTAGTTAATTTTAAGTAATAAGCACACGCATACAGTTACATAACACAGGAGGACAGTGCTTCGAATCTCTGCATCTAACTGATGACCTCAGAGGGATTGCTCCTTCTATCCTGGCCTGCTAGGGAGACCATGAATAGCAATGTGGGTGAGGATCACTTTTCATGATCAACATAGTAGAAGGTCATTTACTGTGCGATAGGTACGCTTGGCACCTCAAAGGCATGTTTCCAGACCGTTGAAAGCAACAAAAATCCACTGAGAACTAATTACTCGGTAAATGTGTCCGGAATCAGAGTACTGCCTTCATTGTCCGTAGAGCAAATTTTAAGAAGTGCTTAAATTTGAGTTGTGACAGTCCATACTTGTAAAGAATTTTATTGCGCATCTTTTTTGTACAACAACCAAATTTGCAGCTTGTTTTGTTTTATATTTATTTAAGGAAAACGGAATTTTTTGCCGAGAACAAAATTTAATACGTTTTTTGCGTCCCACTTGCCAGATCTTTGCCGAAAATTAATATTCTGTTTTAAAAATTTTAGGTAATATTTTCTAACATATTCTGCGACTGTAAAAATGTATACAAAGTTCAAAAAACATTTTAGGGCTGTATAGTGAATTTAAAAATATATTTTCTTTAAAATTTTAGATACATATATGAACACTAACTAATTGTGTGAGGTCGTTTCAAATTTTGACAACTTCTGGTGAAAAAAATGTTCATCAGGGATCAACGAAGTTTTTTCAAAACCTGCAAATCTGACGTCCCCTCTATGGTGAGTGTGTGTTTTGGGTGCAAGTGCTGAGGTCTCCACTAATCAGAAACTCTGAGGCTCCTCCTATGTTAAGTGTGTGATTGAGGTGTGAGTACTTAGGTCCCCGATAATTGGCGACTATGAGGTTTTCTCTCAGATGTGTGAATTTTAAACAATAATAATTTTAAAAATCAAATATTTCTGCGTTATTTAGACATGTTTAATGACAATGCTTAACCTAAATATGGGATAGAAAGAAAGTCAGGTTAAGAAATAATTAAATCTTTATCTATGGTGTAAATAGAATATCAAGCTGGACGATGAAAATGCGTTGTCAGCGACTGCAGAAATATTACAAGTAGGATGATGCTAGCGTATGGTTTTTCGTAAGCGTGACGATGTAATTCTTCCACGCCATAGACACGGCGTGTCTCATGCGGCATGCAGGTCGTTTTACAACGTTGAATATTATCCGCAGAACAAAGTTATAGCGTTGCTGGTCCTCGAGGGCTGCTGATCGGCGAATGTTGCGCGAGGAGATAGACCTTGTCCTTCGATTGTTTAGAAGGTTATTTGTGTCTCATGGTTTTGTTTGTAAACCTTTTTTATTTATTAAAAGTTTTATAACACAAAAGTCAAAAATTAACTTATAATTATTGTCCCCGTTCTCTGCTTAAGAACTAACCAATCTGCGCAATTGTGTTGAAGTTCTCTTTCTTGACTTGTTATTTATTTTTTTAAAACCTACTATCAAGTAAAAGAGGCATCTATAAAAACCCCATGAGTCTTCTCGTTTTAACTTATAAACTAACTTATCAACTATCTACTAACTAATTATTTACAAATTTACATTTATTCAGTAATAGTTTTTAGTAATTATTTAGATGGTATAGCAATCTAGTTGTGATTGAAAATAGAGCAGTTTTTTGCGTGAATATGTGTACATCTTTTAATGCTGTAATATTTTGAATTTTATTTTTATAGAAATTTTCTGTAATGCTATACAGATCTGATATAATGATTTTTTCGATTTGAAGCTTATCTCTTATCTCTTCATTACTATCCTTAGAGCTAGCATTACTAATCATTCTAAATATTTTGTTTTCTATTGTACTAATTTTTTTATATTATTCTTTGTTGTTTCACTCCATATCGGACCTGCATATAATATAACTGGTTTAACACAAGCTTTATATAATGTCAATTCATTTTTAATACTTAATTTGCTTGTTTTATTTATCAGTCGATAAAGTGAACCTAACATTATTCTAGCTTTTAGTATTATATGTTTGATGTGCACCGAGTGCGACAATTTCTTATCTAGATGTAATCCTAGGTATTTGGCAGACTTTTTTGGCTTGATAATAACATTATCAACTATAATACCTGGTCAGCTCTTTTAACTAATTTTTTTCTGCTAAAAATCACAAGCTCAGCCTTTGATGGATTGATTTTAAATTTCCACTTATCGTAGTATCTTAATAACTTATGAATGTGTTTTTGTACATTATATATTGCATTTTTAATTTTCCAAGAGGATAAGAAGACCGCTGTATCATCAGCAAACAGCAAAGTTCTTGTGACCGTTAATTGGATTATGTCATTTAGAAAATATATGCACAATACTGGGGCCAAGATGGAGCCTTGCGGAACTCCAGCGTGGACTTTTTAAATTTAAAAGAATGAGTTCTTTGTAACTACCCTAAAACTTTTGTTCTTGAGATAATGTTGCAAAATTTTGATAATGTGCAGCGGCATTTCCATTTCATTAAACTTAAATATAGGTCCCTCTTGCCAGACGGTTTCGAACGCTTTCTCTATGTCCAGTAGGACTCGAGCTGTAGATCTGTTTTTATTCAGTTTAGTGCTAACGTGATAGGTGAGTCTAATCAGTTGTTGCACCGTGTTACGACCCTCGCGGAAGCAAAATTTTTCATTAGATAATGTTTTATTTTGTCTTTCCTGTTCTTTATTTCTGTCCAGGATTATTTTGTCAAGTATCTTCCCTTAAGCTGGAAGGCGGCTTATTGGTATGTAGCTCACAGCAAAGAGCTCGCTTTTCCTGTGTTTGGTATGGAAAGGACATTCGCCTTCTTCCATTTTTGAGGAAAGTAGGAGTTTTTGAGTCATGAGTTTAATATGTGCGTAAGCTGAA
>JAUELO010442951.1:0-14018 GCA_032357855.1 Amphibolips quercusostensackenii | reverse complement strand
AGTGTTTGTACGAATCGGATCAATAAAGGTGTTTAAAAAAAATAAATCTCATTACTTTTCGGACAAACCCTGTATATTATTGACAAGCTATTGATTTTGAAAATCAGATCTTATTGTGCCTAATTTTTTTATCAAATAAAAATCCGAAATCTGTATAAAAGTGTTGCATATTATTTCGATCCAATTTCGGGATAAAGTTGATAATCTAAATGAAAACGTTCAAAACAGTTTAAAGTGAAAACGTGGGGTTCAGTAATTTTGCATCTCAAGTAATAGTTGTCATCCTTTAGAAGCAAGACATCAATATATCTTTTTTTAAACGCCCCTTTCTAGTTAGCTGAATGATTTAAATACCTACATTTTTGCAAATAATTTAATATCAACGTTATATTACAAGTTTATATTATATGATTCTATATAGTTCTTTTCATAGCTTTTTCCAGTACATGCGCAATTGAAAAAGTTAAATTTTTCAAATAATTTTAAAACTGTCACACGTCACGTGTATTATCTTTTTTAAAAGAATTGCTTATCTATTCAATGTTACTTTCTTCATTAAATTTTTCTCAGAGCAATATAATATAATCTATAAAACAATGTGAAGGGTGTTACATCAAATTGCAAAATATTTAATAAAAGTCTACTGAGAGAATGAGTTTTGTATAAAAAGTCTATAATACAACTCATACTCTGGGTAACTTTAAAAAAAATTTATCATTTTAGGATCCTTTTCAGAAGGAGAGGTTCATTTTTATTGCAGCTTTTTCTTCCTGGAAAATTGGCTGTAATAGAAACCCCGGTTTGGTTTGTGCTGACAACTATGTTAGGAACTACAGTGACAATTATTGCAATCACATTTACAACTCATTGGATACCAAGTTACAATTGTATGCCTGTAAAAATGTTCTTTTATATTTCTTGTTGCAGAATTGAGTTCACAGTTTGAATGTTTGCCTACTGGCGAACCAATTTCTGGTGTTCCTAGTCGCAGACCTCTTCCTCCTTCTTCATTTTTTGACAGACATCCTTCTGCCGGGTCTCCTTCTCTTTCCTTACCTCAACATTCTGCCGGATCTCCTCCACCTGCTGAGCCACCTCTCCGTGTCAGGTCTAAGTCTCCTCCTGCCAGGCTAACTTCTTCTTGCGTACTTGGATTTACACTTGAAGAACTTCAATTTGTTCGACTTATTCCCCACAATAATCCGAGCCGAGTATTCAAACTTCAAAGATAATTTTTCCTAAAGACAAACGAATTCAATAGGTAACCAAAAATAATACTCTAAAGCCCATATCAAGCGAAGAACAAATGGTATTATCAACGTCCAATGGCGACGTCTGTGCAATATTGGAAAAAGCACGAAGCAGACAAACGATTTTCCGTGGATTATATAAACCTGATCTTAATGCTTATTTTGGGTCAACACGGGCAAAAATAAACATGGATAGAGGCGCTGTTAAAGTTTTGACCACAAAAGAATTTGAGGATTGTCCAATAGGCTTTCGAAACTCAATCGCAAATCATTTCAGAATCTCACGTGTGTGAAAAACAATTTAATTTCTCTCGACAATTTTTCTAGACCAAGAAAAACCAGAAAAAAACCATGAATTAATTTTTCACTGGAAATTTTAAGAATTTTTCTAGAAAATCTCTCAAATCACTTGAGATGTCAAAAATTTTATATCACGTGATATGATGCACTTTAGAATGAGTTCAATAAAATTTTTTTCTAATGCTAAGTTTAATTAAAAAATGAAGTTTTCTATGGTCTTAAGAATAAAAGAAATATTATAAGTAATTTTTTATGAAGAAAAGAATTATTACGAAAATAGTTTTTAGCTTAGAAAAAAAAATTAATGAAAAATGGTCGCATTGTAATAAATCATACTTTTTGTCAAAAAAACATCTAAAAACATGTTTCGCTATTTCAGCTTTAGCAAAATTTTTATTATTAAGTTTCAAAATTATTATTTTTTAAAATAATATTTTTGATTTAAAATTACATCACCAGTAATATTATTTTGATTTCTCAAATTATAAAAAAGTGATTTTTTTCCAAAACTTTGATTTAACATATGAGTTAATTCGTGATCTTAAAAATTAAGCACAAGAATTTGTCATTTAAGAAAACTTTTGATTGTTGTCAACAATTATTATAAAAAATTCACACTTTTAAACATGAAAAAATTTTCTTATCTGCAGAGATACGTTTTTTTCATGACAAGAATAATACTATAACTAAGAAAGGTTATTTGACAACATTTATTAAGATTTATCATTGTATTTATCACAAACAAGGTTCTTCCTCTCGGTGCAGTATTATGCTTAAGAAAAGAATAACGGATTTTACCGAGAAAAATAACCTTACATACAAAAAAAGTTATCGTGAAATTAATGTGATTCTAATTCAAAAATAACATGTTTTTTTTACTAAAATAAGTAATGAAGAGACAGCAAATGATTAATCGATAATGATATAAGCACTAAGCCCCATACAAATAACAACAGGCAGAGGTCAGTGAAGTAAATTGAAAGATGTACGTAAATTTCAGTGGCAAGTATATTGCAAGCTATCAATGAATATTCAAAATTTCGATTGTTCAAATGATCAAGATATATAACTTAAAAAGAAAAAGTATTGCATCAAAAGAAAAGAGCATGAAATATTATTTAATATTTACTGCTACATACACATTTGTACACTCGCTATATCAGAAATACATGAAACCAATTAAATAATTAAATAACTGCTTAAACACCAAATAATATTGTAAGCCAACAAAGTAAAAGAAAAAATTTGAGCTGAAGCTGAATTGGCAGCATCGGGAAAAGCTTTGCGGTGATTCGTGCCAGTAGATAAAGTCCATAAGAGTGCAACCTCCCAACGCAAATTTTGGGTACGCGATGTTTAGGCGCCGCCGCTTAGACGCCGCCTTTTCAACACCGCTGTTTAGGCGTCAGGGTGTTTAGGCGCTAGACGTTTAGGCGCTAGATGTTTAAGCGCGAAAAGTTTAAGCGCGGGAAGTTTAGGCGCTGGCCGTTTAGGCGCCGGACGTTGAGGCGCCGAACGGTTAAGTCACAATAAACCCTGTGATGTTAAAGGTTGAAAATTATTTGGTTGTATGAAGCATGTTTAATTCAATAAATTTTTTAAATAAAATATAGAAAAAATTGATAGAAAACTACTAAAATAGCATACAGTTGAACAAATTTGAATATTTTATTTTTAAAAACGTTTGTTTTTCGTTCACTGACTATGCAAAGAACATGTTCCGTTAGACTGTTAAGGTTCCTAAGCTCTAAAGTAGAGAAAAATAAGGTTTTATTTCTAAAGTTGAAGAAATATAATTTTTACCTATTTAAAATCTAATTTTTTCGAAAACGAAGCAAAATAGTAAAAGCAATATATAGTTAAAAATTGTTCCCCTTCCTGAAATCTATGAAAATAGACCATTATCAGATGTATATCTTATATGTTTTAAAAAAAATTTTAAAACAAATGTATAAAATCTATTAAAGCAACTAAAATAGAATTTAGGTTGACGTATGAGCAAGTTCTTTTCGGTTGAACTTACACAAAAAAACTGGGGTTTTACTTAAGTTGCGGTTTAAACAAGAGTTGGTATCGTTTAGAACTTGAGCCTCAACAGATACCTACAGATACCTAAAAGCGTTCCTTTCGAGCCCATTTGAAAAGAACAGCATCAATGCACATTCACAAACCAACCGCTTGCAAATTAGGGCGCGCTTCATTGAAATGTTTGAAAATACAATTTTTTTATTTATCAATAATAATCAAAAATAAATATATTGTAAAATGTTTCCCGAATGAAAAATTTCCGGACAGGAAATTGCTGGATTATAAAATATCTAAACTAGAGAATTTATGAACTGAAACAATAAAAAAAATAGTTTTTAATAGATAATATTTATTTATTAAAAATGAAATAATAAAATACTTTTACTAACGACAATTATCAAATATTAAAAGATTTTTAACATTATTGTTCAAGTAATTATAACTATAAATGTTTAAAAATTGTATTAAAAATCAATTTTAACACACGTGCGAACAAACTTTGCAGAATTCAACTTAGCACTGATTTTTCTTAAAAAAAAAATTTTTGTTTTCAAATTTAGAATCCGATTCTTAAAAACGTTTGCCGTAATTTTTTTTTGCACATTTAAAAAAAAATTGTTTAGCCAGAAATACAGTTTTTTAAATTATTGTTATATTGAATGAGAACAATAATTTTTAAGATCTTTAAACACTGAAAAAATTTGTTTCTTCAATAAAAAATATTAAAGTGTCCCTAAAAAGGGCGAAATAGGTCTGTAAATGATTTGTCAAAGTTTTGCTTTGAATTACAACAAGAAATTTATTACAAAGCGTAAAAGGTAAATTTGAGAATGTAAATATTTTAATATCAGCCCATACCCTTCTTCCTTGTGAACAACAATTCTTTGTTTAAGCAATTATGTTTGCTGAATCTAATAACCTAATTAGTCACTCTAAGTTAAAAATAGACAAATAGTTGAAAAATGTAAAAAAAAAACCGCAACTTTTTAGCATTATATAAATAGAATATTATTGAAAATGATAATACATTGGTTAAAGGATAATTTTTAATTTTTTTATTTATTATATATTAATAGGCAAAGCTCATTTTTTCACTTATGAGATTTTTTTGGATCCTGTAAAACAGACTTATGGGAGTGGTAATTTGAGAAAAAAAGATTTTATTTGGATTTTATAGCTAATTGTAAAAAAAAATTTTGACTTTTAACTCGATTCAGCTGATCCTCCTTTTAAATATCATAAAGAATAGATTATTTTTGTGTGTATTTGAACAAATTTTTAGGCGATATACATACAAAATTAAAAAAAAAAGTTTTAATACATTTTTGGATTACCCTGCTGTAGCATACATAACATGTTGCACACAAAGAAATAAATTTTAACCTTTGATACCTCAGGGCTTACTGTGATTAAGCCGTTTGGCGCCTTAACGTCCTGCGCCTAAACGACCTAGCGCCTAATCGTCCTGGCGCCTAAACGTCCGGCGCTTAAACGGCGGCTTCCTAATGGCGGCGCCTAAACGTTGTGTGCCCCAAATTTCCGTAGTCAGTTCCACTTGTGGCTCGTTTTTCGGTGCTCGATTGCGAGTAAGAAATTTTCCCTCAAAAATATCTACCTAAGATTACGACATTCGTATCCTCTAATTCGCTGCTTGCATTAGTAAAACAGGCTTTTCAATTAATAGATACAGACTTCATAGATAATAGACACTAACGCCATGCTTTTTTGGTCTTCCCTTTCCTTAATTTTCGCGAAAAATAATGCCTCAAGTATAAACGCTTTAATCGTTGGCTAATTTCCTACTGAAACATCGAAATTACTCTGGTTTGCGCAAAATATTGGCGCTTACTTGGGCATAGAGACGTGAAGATTGAAATTTAGTTTTGCGGAGTATTTAAAATCATTATTTTTCTTCAAGTCCGATCGAAAAACTTCAGAAATAATGCTGCTGTTACAGGTGACAGAAACTAAGAATTCTTGGCCCGATCAAGGGTTTATATGCTACGCAGTATTGATAAGTTTTGTTCTAGAAGATTCTCGTACGTGGGTACCAGTAACTTGCATGATAGGCACCTTAACTTTAAGATCTTCCTGAGTCATACGTGATAGAGCAGAGTATGTATGTCCGGTAAAACTCATAAGTTAACCTTTTTAGTTTTTATATGTTGCACAGCTGACGTTTATTGTCGAGTATGAGTTACAATATAGGGTTTATATTCTTTTTTTTATGCAGAATAATTACAGTCTTTTTGGCACACATTCGGTTATACAAAGTGTCCTAGACTCAAGTGTCCGGACTTATATAGCTGTATAGAAATTTAAAAAATAAATGGAAAATTTCTTCACAAAAAATCAGTAAAAGTTTTAGTTTTTTAGTTATTAAGTACATAAGCTGGACCAATTAGGAGCGCAATACGTGTAGGTGAGCAGAAGTCCAACCAGTGTTAACTAAGCGAACGCCGAGGTGGGTTTGGCAACAGTCACTACACTACATTAGACTTCCGCTCACGCACGCATATTGCTTTCCTGATTGGCCCAGTTAAAATACTTGATAACTCAAAAACTAAAATTTTAATTGATTTTTGCCAGATATTTGATATTTGAGTCCGGCTGAGTTTTGATGGAGGGATGAGTCTTTAAACGATAATAAAAATAAAGACATCTATTATACAATAAAAATTATCTTTACTTGATTTTGTATTTTGAAAGAACATTTTGTAGTTTTTTTCCAAATGCGACAGTTTCTATTATTCTTAAGTAAGCTACAGATAAAGCTTGACTTTTTTTTATTAAAGACTCACAGCCAAAGCTCAACAAATTGTTAGTCAAGGAGTTTAACACTAAGTAACACCCCAAAACGTGAGAGGCAAGCGGACTCACGAAAAAGCATCTCAGAATGTCACAGACGAGAAAAACCTTGCATCACAATCTTTTATTGTTTTTTTCATAGCTGCTGTTTCTGTTCAATGAAATTGTTTTGAAAATTTAGTAAAGAAGATTTCTAAATCGTTATCTGAGTACAAAAAAGTAATAAAAAAATTAGATTTTGGTTACACGTAAATAAAAAAATAATTTCTATCAAGTATTGGAACTACTAAGACGCTACAGCATGACTGGTAGTGATGTGGCTAGTTCGCGTGAGGCACCCGCGCTATTATGATCTCTTTGACACAGTCTTTGCCAAATCGAATCGAGTTTTAAAGTTTTCACCAGTGGCTCTACGGTTTTCTTTGAAGATGAAAAATATTACAGAAAAATTATTTTTATTAAGTATCAAACCACTGAGATACTACAGCACACCTGATAGCACTGTGGCTAGCTAGCGCTGGGCACCCGCGCTCATATGAACTTCTACAACTCAGCCGATGCTTTCTATTCCATTTTTATTTTTGGATGTTGTTCAAAAAAAAAATTCAAGCCATTTCTTTTAAAAATTAATGTAGCTATTTATATTTATAATATTCTTATTTATAGTCGGGTTAATGTTATGTTTCTGTTGGAGGATGTAACTTTATACCAGCGTCGCGTCGTGACATAAGATTGGGACAACACACTTATAGTCAACAAATAATTTTCAGCACAAGAATTCCCATAAATTCTATCAAACTTAAAAAGTTTGAATCGTGACTAACTACCAGAGACAGAAATGCACCCTTTATACCCCAAAGTGGACGATCTCTAAGATACCTGGAACTTTTTCTCCGTACTTTCACAATTTAAGTATAGCTATTTCTAAATCGTCGTTGCATTTCTAACGCCCTTCCTCAATGATCATAATTTAAAAAAGAAAAATGAAAAAGAAACACCTAAACAAGCTTAAAGATTTTTTGATGTGTTGAAAACTTTATGTAGTTTAGTGCCTTTGTTATCATATCTGCTACCACAAATTCTGTTGGTAAGTATTAATAATTTAACAATTTCTTTTCTTTCAAATTTCGTACATAATGATATTTCATAAAGATATGCTCTGTAGCCTTCCAGCAACTGTCTTAACCAAACTTCTTCTTTACTTGCTTCTGCAAGACCAACGTTTTCTGCCTCCCTTGACGAAACAGTTTCACAGTCCTATTTCTTTAAAGCCCATCTCAGCGTTGCTCCTTGAGTTTGAAGAAAATATCCACTTTTGGATTTCATGTCGCTTCTGTTTTCAGTCCAGTCTGCACCTGCATATCTAATTCGAAATTCTTTATCAGTGTCCCTGATGTCCCCGAGTCCAGGTTTCATTCCTTCTTAATGCGATTATTTCTTCTTCTGCTACAGATCACCAGTCTGCCTAATTTAAGCTTTGCATAGCCTCCTTAAATCTTCTTGGTTTTTTTTCCTGCTTGTAGAACTAATATGAATACCTGCGATTGTCTTATTGAATATCTTCCGTGCGGCCCTCACCTTCGAGTCTTTATTTATGGTTTGCTAGAATCATCTTAATTAACGACATCGTTTTCTTCCCCCTCTGCAGGATACGTCAAAGTGTTTAGATTTTAAGCCCGTACTTCCTTTGTGACCTTTTCTTGCCTTTCTTACTTCCGCAATTTTTAAATTTTGTCACAACACCTAAGTCGACGCAACCTATCTTACATTAAGGAAAACCAAAAGACAGATACTCATACATATTACCCGGCGCATAATTAGAACTCGTCTGATTATTTTAACTAATAGTGGTTAATACACTTGTCACAAAAAAGTAGAGACCGCATGATAATTAAAAGTGCAATACCACAAGAAGGTACAGATTCAGAAGATACCAATATTTTAATGACACACGGTAAATAAAAGAAACTTTATATAAATTCTTCTAAAAATAAGATAAATAAATAAAACAACTAAATTATGCAAACATATGTGCTATCAATTATTTATATCAAGTCATGGATATATAAGCAATAGACATACACCTATGTATAGAAACAAATTTTTTTAGGAATGTGATGATTTAAAGTCCACATATCGTCTACCTGACAATGTATGAAAGACAGAGCACTAGATAAAAAACGCGTTAGTAGTCAGATACACTGCAACCAAAAGTGTCTAATTAGATACAGCAAACATAGTTAAGTTAGCACATAGAATCTGTGCTCCAAAAAGGTCAAAAGAAGAGGCAAGCGATCGCCGAAAGGCCCAATAATGTGGAGGCATTATTCACTCACTAGATTCGCCCACATCGCAGTATCAATATCATTGTTAGTAACAAATCCAAAAGATCAGACGTACTGAATCCAGAAGTTGCATTTTTATCTTTAACATGAAGAGCAAGAACTATTTTAACCCTAGAATCATCCCTGTTAATTGTTTAACTTTTCCAGCAGTCGTACTGACAACTGCGATCTACAAGTCGCTCTGTACAACTGGCGTACTTTTAAATCTTTGTGAACCAAGTAACAAATTATTAAGTTGTAAACTAAGTCCCTTTAGTTTAGATTGTCGTTTGTGTCATTTTTCGGATGAATTCCGCTGGTTATATGTTTGTGAAAAAGAACTCAGGAGTGGATTCGGTAGCTGCTTGGGACCGTGTATCGCTCTACTAGTAAACAGTGATCGTACACAATTTCACTACAATAATCAAGTAACGTTCAAATAAATTTCATACAACCATCCAGTAGAGTTTCCTCGCTGCTCTGCAACATATCGGAGATACAATGGATAAGCCAAACTGAGTCATTGTCGAAATAAATTTCGCTGGTTTAATGTTCGTGAAAAAGATCTCAAGAGTGGATTCGGTAGGTATTTATAACCTATATCACTCTACTAGTGAACAGTGATCGTGCATAATTTTACTTTATCAATTCAGTCACTTTAAAGTAAACTTATAAAAACATCATTAATAAAGTGAAGTTCCGTTGCTGCTCTGCAACGTATTAGAGATACAATAGATAAGTCAACCTCTTTTGCCCGATCTGCAACAGAAAGGTCATTTCAAGTTTTTAATTCATGTTACTGTTTATTATTTCTTTTCCTATATGATAAATTATCATATCACACAAAAGGAAATTTTTTGGCAGTATCTTCTTAAACGATTTTAAGATCTGATGAGAGAAGCCAGCTGTATTTCCGAAACGTAGTCAATTCGTTTTTCAAATAAATTTTAAACTAAGAATCTAAAAGATGTCGTATTTATTAGATTTTCTTTCCTGAATTGATCAATAATCAATTTTTCCAAACGTAAAAAAGAAAATTGTATTCTTATTTTCACTTATTCCAAACACTTTATTGGCGCGATCCCCATAGAATTGTTAGTGACTAAGAAATACCTTGAATTAACTTTGTCTGTACTCTCTGAAGCAAGATTTTAAAAGTAAAGGGTTTAAAACAACGTCATCTTAAAATTTAATTCAACATCGCGGATAGTATTATTTTTGAACTTGAGAGGGATTTTAAACTCTTCATTTTATTTTAAATCAGATCCTTGTCACAAGTTCAGCTTTTCAATAATAATATTTTAACTTCGAAATTTTCACCTGAATCACAACTGTGTTAAAATCCCAGCTCAAAAGGAAACAAAGAAGTCAAAGTTGATTATTTTAAAAAATCTAACCTATTTTTAAAACTTCAATTACTTAAATAATTCAAAAGTAAAACTTTAGCAACTTAAAATCATTTTAAAATCATGACACTTTTTAGCAAAACTCGCAATTCTAAACTTCCGGCCATACATTTCATTCAGTTATTAGCAACTTTTGCTGTAAAGCTCGAGCTGTTATAGCAGATCTATTTATCAAACCTAGCCACTAAATACATTTAACTTCTAATAAATATTAAAAGTCAATGTCTGAGTATTTGTCTAATTTCATAAATAGACAAAAGTCTCAAACTCTAATTTTAATTCATACGAACTACCTTAAATTAAAAATAGGCAATTCCTTTTACGGATCATCTTTAAAAACTATTTTAGTTCAAGTTAACAAATTATCACCCTGCATTAAAATAATCATTCGAAAATTCTAATTTAACGTAAGACCTCATTATCAACAATTAGCATTGTTCAAGTTTCAATTTCAGATAAGATTGTGGAATTCAACGATTGTACTTCAGAGATTTCCTCTAAAATAACTGGTGTAGTAGGAAGATCATATTTGAAAGAATTAAATTGATCCATTCATGATTTTTTCTTATCAAATAATACACTTTGCTTCCATTTGAATAAAAAATATCAAAAAACTCCTGGCGGCGAGAATCAAGATACAAACTGATCCACATTTGGCGGCGATATTATTCATACGCTCAGTGAAGCCATAATGACATTCATGGCCAAGCGTTTTGCATCACAACATGGGATTGGAAACATACCTACTTATGATGGAAAATATATTTTCGTTAGAGATTTTATTCAGGACATCACCATTGGTAAATCTTCAGTATCAGCAAATTGTGAAAAATAACACCTCAAAGCTGTTTTAGCCCGGTGAAAAGGTGCGCCCATAAATAGCATTTATGGAAAAAATTGTTCAAACATTAGTGATTGAGTCAAATATTTGAAACAACGTTTTGCCCCACGTGAAACATATTCTTTTTATTTGCACGGAATTTCATTCATCAGAATGAAACAAGAGGAAAATGTCAGTAAATTTTTTGCTCACGTGATTCTTTTAAGATCAGGAGCTCAAGCAGCACTCGAGGATAAATATGCCAAAGTAGAGTTACTTTTAGTGACGTTCAATGACTTTGCCTTTAAAGCCTTCAAACGCGGACTGTCGGATAGTATCTCAGGCTTGGTGGAAGCACGCAACCCATCAAATTTAGATAATGCTCTAAAAGTAGCGCTCGAGTACGAAGCGAGGCAAGAAATAAGCACGCAATATCCTTTAAACTGCTACTATAATTCATGATATTTGCAGCCTAATTATTCAGGATCACGGGACCGTAGTCCTAGCCCGCATATCCGTTTTGTGACAAATCGCGATTTATATAAATATTGGGATCAAAAACAGCACCTTCCAGTGATGATAAAACTTCCCTACTCACCTAAAGGTTCAAATTATCCTAATAGTGGTAAATCTCATTGTTGAAGTACCTGCATTTTACCTTATCAGTATCCTGATATGCCATATAATCCTTATCCTTACCATCCGCCTGCTCCTATGCAAAATAATGGATATTCCAATTTCAATTACTCGCTAGGAGGAATAAATAAGCCGCTCCATTTACAATCTCTTAATCATACAAATAAAGAGACTTTAAACTACAACTCGACTCGCCGTTAAGAAGCACCTACGGGTGAGGCAAAGGAAGAGAGTCTAGCTAGCGTAAGAGTCTCATCAATTTAAAAAAATCTTTTACATAAAATCAGGCAAAAATTCTTAATCGTAGAATTTTAATCTTTTAACTTTGTGGAAACGAAAGCGTCATTTTCAATCGACACAGCAGCCGATATTTATATTATATAATAAGATATGTTAAAAGAGGAATTATGAATAACTGAAAGTGAGTCTATAAACATAACAGGAATAACGACTTCTAGGATGTTCACTATATGCACTATAAAACTATACATTAAAAAATACGTGGTAGTTTTTGATGCAGTTTTACCAGATTTTCCTATAAATACGCAGTAGTTAAAATTTGCGCAAGATCAAATAACTAATAAGGGGACAAGGTCAAGAAAAATTAATGTTCAAGCAAGATCAAGTCAAGTAATTATATTAGAAGTTTTTAATAGTAAAATAAAAAAAAAGTATTTACCATTAATAAAATCAGCACATAGATTATTGATCAGAGAAGCAGTAGTATCAAATTTCAATAAAATATGTCACATATATGTCATAAATACAACAAAAAAAAGGTATGGAAGTGAAAATAAACCCGCAGGAACTTATTTCTTTTCAATAATATCAACTTCCAGGGATTTTATTAGAAAAATACTTTATCGCTGAATATTATTTGCCACTGGACGATAAAGTATAAGAAATTTTAGAAATTTTAGAGTTGGAACATTTGAATCATTTTTAAATCTTGCGTTTAACTTGTCTTTAAATAATGTAAATTTCTTTTAACCTTTTTTTATTTTAGAAATAAAGAGCACATCATACTTTTTAAATCTGTAACAAAAACACGAATGAATATTACGTGATTGCTGAGTAATTATGAAAAATGTTTACCATCAAAGTGGAAATTTCTGCGCGGCTAAGAACACGAGATTCGTAGCGTGTGTTAATTGGTTACCATATTCATTATTTTGAAAAATAAATATCATATTCTCAAAAATAAAGCTTAAAAATACATTTTATTTTTTTCAAATGTTGATCTATAAAAGAAAATTTATTTTTGTAGATATTAAAATAGTAAGAAATCGTTAAGGTCGATAGTACCGACATAATTGACTTAATTAGTACACTAATTATTGCATTGAATGTCTTATGTATACATTGAAGCTCTCTGCGTTAGGATCTATAGTTGCATTTGAAAAGCGACAAAATCTTGTTTTTTTACCTTCACAGAAATTTCCTTTCACACATTAATATTTTTTAAGATTATTTCAGGGCATTGCGAATTTAAAAATATCGCACACGTGGAAAGGCCTTTTAAACTGTTATGTTTTAAGACTGCTGTCTTTCCAAACAGAAATATCACCTTTTTCATTCTTATTATTATTGTTAGAGTTGAAAACACTAGAGCCCTTAAAGATTTTATAATCTCTTCGCGTCCCCTTGTAGGACTGAGCGTGACCCCGGTACCTTCTCTATAAAGTGAGGACCGCAGCCACGCTATTAGTCGATATGTCTGACTTACTGATGCAGTTAATACTAGTAAGTGTCAGACATTTCCCCGCAATCACGGGGTAGTAACAAAGGTTATGAATAGCTTTCTCGTAATCCTTCTCGCACATATGGCAGGAGGGGCTATCTACGAGCTCCATCTTATACCTGTAATAGCTAAGTCATTCAACTCATTTCACTCACTATGATGGATACTGGCTCTTTCTTTCTTCTTGTTTCTGGGGCCATCTGTGAATCAGTCGTCCCCATCGCTGGCAAGTTGACATCGCCGTTAACCTATTCCTCTTTTGTGGGTAGGGTAACACAATAGTTTTTGTCGAAGAGATAGCAAATAAGCATTTTGTTCGTAAGCAAGCTTAGGGTCGGCCTACTTTATATATCGGCTAGGACCCATAATTTCGTCGAGATCCTTCCACCGTGTATTATATTTACTCTCCAGGTTGTCTTTGCAGCTATTAACTTAATGGTAAGATAGTAGAGCTTATACCTTATAAGTGCCCCCAATTCCACCATAGGTGTCAATTTTAAGCTACCAGTGACGGCTCTTAAAACTAGTTCCCTGATTCTTTTTAGTCAAGACTTCAGAATGGACAGCTTGACTCTGCTGTACCAAAGCCACAAAGGTTAAGCTGAGGCACCAGATCGCTGTATGGACATACATAAGATTTTCTGGTATCAAGCGCCAGATTTTCCCTATAACTCTCCTACAGGGCCGCAGGGTCGCTGTGTCAGA
>JAUELO010442916.1:0-14023 GCA_032357855.1 Amphibolips quercusostensackenii | reverse complement strand
GCGCAGTTTTTAAAATTAATATAAAATCAAGTGGCCTAAGACGCATGATGCTTACGAAAATACACAGTTTTTCACCAATTTTTAACAAATTTTGCACACATTTTCTTTGTGCTCCTATAAGGGTCTTAAATTTATTAATGGGGGGGCGCTGATTGGAAAAGGGTCAGACAGGGGAAGGAAGCACATACGAAGTTTTTGACTAATCAACATTACATTTTTCACACATAGTTTTTGGCTCCTGAAGAGTTTGTAGCATCATTCTGGTCATATTATGGGGGGGGGGGGGCAGTTTTTGAATTATATGAAATCAAGTGCCCTAAAACGTATGATGCTGACGTAATCGACAATTTTTTACCAATCAGCACTAAATTTTGCTTGCATATTCTTTGGCCAAATTCTTCAACACACTGGTATTTTGGGTTTGCTGATTAAGTATCCGGTGTTCAAAATTTAAAGAACAAAATGCCAAGTCCAGTATGGCGGGCAAGTATGCCAAATAAATTTTCGATTGTTTTTCAAATAAGTATAACTTGGTTTTAAAGGTCGCTGATTACGAATCCAATTTTAAAAATAAAAAGAAAATAAATCTAAGATTAATTTTACTAAAGAACAAAATGACGGATTTAGTATGACGAGAAGTTTATGAGGAGGAATTAACCTGTTCTAGCTGGAATAAAAAAATCAAAGTTTCTTAGGTATGATCTTAGTAAGTGTAAATGTTAAATGAAAAACTAATGGCTATAAACAGACAAGGTATGACTTAACCTTTTAGCTGCGGGTCTTGTTGATATATCGATCACTCAAGAAGCACAAAATATTTAATGTTTTTAGGGAAAATTTGATGTTTTAAAGACGTGGAAAATAGTTCTAAATTTATCGAAACATTGTGGACCTTGAAAATCGGTACTTTGAGGGCAAATTTCATTTCTAGTAAAAGCGAAAAATTCAGAGTGTTTTTCCACGTGATTTGTTGGACTAAATACGAAAAAAATACTGGAAAAAATCACTGAGGTATCCACGACCTTGATAATCTACAGTCAAGGTTACATCTCTCGGCTTATACTAGAATTGTAGTTTGACCTTGAAATAGAGCTTTTAAACTCAAGGCTGTCTGCGAAAATTTTTGTACTATTTTTCACGTACTCAGCGCATAAAAGTTCGTACGAAAACCTTAAAAAAACTTAGCTCATATTAGAAATAGAATTTGACCTGGAAATGTCCTTATAAAAATGAGACAAATTTTTTACATTGCACTTTATTGTCAGTGCAGGGACTCTACCTAAGATATCCAGTCATCTAATGTATAAATTTTGCATTTTATAAGAGATCAATTTGTACTAAAATTTTTGCGCAGCTGAAAGGTCGAGGATGTTAAAAATATAACAAAAGACAAGTATAGTGAGTACCTATGTAAACTTAATACGCAATTTATTCACACATAACACAAAGCCGCTCGTGTTTCTCAGTTAACTCAACATTATATTCTAATTAAGTACTTAGTTTTTTCTGCACAGTTGTATATATATTACTTATTTTGTCATTAAAGTGCCATTTTCAAAGGTGGAAAAAATCCTTTCGTGTAATACCGCTATTTCTGCCTGAGTCAGAAATATAAATAACATTTAAAATTTTTCAATGCATTATGAAATATAAATGCTAAGAACTCCTAATTTTTTCAAAAATTTGATAGAATTCATGCTAAAGACAGAACAGCAGCTAGAAGTAGAAGAAACTTTATTCCTTTGAACAACAGATGTCTAACAAGCAAGCTCAAACAAGTTTTAGTGTGAAAAATGGTGGGCCTTTTTTGTATCCACCCATAAATTTTATTTTCAGCTTCGAAATTTTTTTTTATTGCTACTTATTGTTCCTGACTGCTTTCTATGCTATTAAAATCTTTCAATAGTCCATGATGTATTTCAATTCTAAATACTTTTTTGTGCCTCAGCAATGTTGCACAATAAATAACTAGTATTTTTTACTGCCTGACGCATATTCTCTGTCGCACGTTTTTCAGCACCTCTTGAACGCACAAATCTTTGCAATCTACTACTAGATTCGAAGTGATAGCTTAGGAAAGCTTTTGATACATTTTTTGTTTAATTTTCGGAATTCGATAACTCTTGAGAAATACACTCAAAGAATCGTCTTCAAACAAAATAGTTTTTGTGGTTTCAGTCTGCTTTTCCGGATCTATTTTCACCGTGTGGCGTGGCGGGTGGGGTGTACAGTCTCCAAATATATGAAATCAAGTAGCCTAAATTGTTTGATCTATATGCAAACTTACAATTTTCGACAAATTGGCACCAATTTTGGCACACATATTCTTTAGGCTCATAGGCAGGTCGTAAGAGTACTTCCCTCTCTCCGACCCTCACAAACTATCCGCCCTATATAGATTGATAGAAAGCAAATCCATTTGCTAACGGGAAGCAAAGAGCTGGTGAAATAAGCACTATGAATAAAGTGGAAACGCTTGAGATCAAATTCATAGCTATTTTTCCCTAGTTTTAAAAGACTTCTTTTCGCACTTTTTTTTTCTTTTTAATCTTATTTTCGCTTGAATACAAATTGAGTTACTAGCAACCCAGTTAAGAATCCAAATATTTTTTGGCGAAAGTTTATTCCTTTTCAAATTAAAAGTTTCAAATTCAAGTTCTCGGTTAAAAATTCCTGTATTTTTTTTTAATTTCTTTTTTTTTGTGCGATAAAATTCTTTTCGGTAAAAATTATATCTTATTAGGTGAATATTTAACTACTTGGCTTATTCTTAAACGCTATTGCATAAAACTCTTTTTTTTCTGATGAAGATTCATCATTTTTTAAAAGCTTGTCTCTTTAGTTGAAAATTGAATTATTTTTTTGAGAATTCGTCTTCCTGGCTTAAAAATTTAAATAATTTGGTCGTAATTTTATCCTTTTAGTAATAATAATCTATAAATAAAGCAAATTAATTTTGGATATTATTTATAAATAGCTGTCTAGTTGAAAATAAAGCTGTTTCAAGCATAGTTTCAACTATTCAGTTAAGAATTCATGATTTCTGATTGAATGCAACTGTTTTTAATTTCAATTTCAATCTTTATTGATGAAGATATCAACAAATCATTTTTTTCGTTAGGGATTTGAATTTTTTGTTGAAGGAAAGAACTTCTTTAATAATATCATTTTCTTATTGTTAATAATTAAACCACTTCGTTTAATGTTAAAATCTTCTGTTAAAAATCTGTTTGTTGTTATAGATTTATCACTTCGGTCAAAACTTTTTTCCTCTGGTTTAAAATTTAATTTTTTTTTGTAGAAATTTATTTTTTGTGTTCGTCTGTGAATAATCTTTTAAACTTTAAATAAAACTATTCTATTTTTAGTTAAAAAATAAACATTCTATTTAAAAAACCTAACTACATAAATAAAAGTTTAAGTTCTTCGTTAAAAATTATTTTACATGGAAAATATTTGTTCTATAAAAAGCATAGAACTCAGCCTGGGATTCTTGAACAGTACCTAAATGTTATCGAAATCGAAAGCCTCCTTTTTCCTGTATTTACAATATATTTCGATACTAAGAACAAGAAAGAACCACATACAAATATTTTCAGGGTGGTGACTTGACTAGAAAATGACCGCGAATTTTATTATCTAAGAATTAAATTAGAAATTCGAAGTTACATTTTAATCGCAGTAAAATTAAAATATTTATTGTTTAAATAATTTTGATCAATTTAGAAAAGTGGCTTCTACTTTATCTACAGTCTGAGGTTGTATAAGTGCATTTATTAGGTTATGGATGGATTTGCTTATTAAAAAATTTATATACTTGTTGAAAAGGTAAACACATTTATTAAAAATTATTTATTTGATCAAACATTTATCATTTAAATGGAAAATTCATCTCTGGTTGAAAATGTTACTAATGATTTGCACAAATCAATTTTTTTATCCAGAAATGTAACTATCACAAATGAAAATTCAACTATTTTGTTTAAAAGATGTTTTTTTTGTTAAGCATTAGATTTTCAAGAGGAAACTGAACTACACAATGAAAATTAATTTTTTTCCTTTTTTTTCAATATTTATTTTCGACTCTAACAAGCCGAAAACTAAAGTAGTTCAGAATTAACTTCTTTAATTGTAAAACTTTTTTATGTTTTTTTAGCATAATATATTTTTTATGAGAAAACAGATTTCTGTTCGATCTTAAATGAAAAATCTATCTTTTTTGAAATGAAATTACTACTCTTATGCTAAAAATTAACATTCTTTACATAAAAATTTAACTTTTGTATAAAAATGTGTGTACATTAAAAAAATTCGTCTTTTTCATAAAAAAATGTATCTTTGTGCTTAAAATTTCTTTTTTTATAAAAAGTGTAATTATCACAGTTGAAGATTAATCATTTTAGCTCAAAATTCATCAGCTTGTCCAAAAACTAATTTCTTCAACTAAATATCCAACTGTTCCATTTTTAGTTAAAATTGATCTTTCCAAATTCAAAATTCAACAATTTAGATAAAAATTTAAATGTTTTGATAGAAAATTTAACCATTTTGTTAAAAAATAGACGCATTTTTTTAAAAAGTTACTTTTTTATAAATAATTATCCTCTTCTTTGAAAGTTAAACTTTTTTCTAAAAATAATTTTTTTTTTGGTTGAAAATTTAGAATTTGAAATTCAAAATCATTTTAGTCCAAAATTTGTCTTTTAAAGTGGAAATAGAATTACTGATATAAAAGTTAAGCTCCTGTGTAAAGAATTATTGTAACATTTTATCTTAACTTTTTGATCATTAAAAATTATTTTTCAGCTGAAAATTTGTCTTTTTTGGTAAAAATCAATTTTCTTGGTTGAAAATTCATATTTTGGGTCAAAAATCGAATTGCTTCATTTAAATATTTATCATTTTAGTTAAAAATTGATCGTTTTGGTCTGAAATTGAACTATTCCGGTAAAAGTGCCACAATTTTAGTTAAAATTTAATCACTTTGTTTAAAAATGTAAGTAATTTTCTTTAAAGTAGTTATTTTTTGTTGAATGTAATTTTCTCAACTGAAATTTTATTCTATTATGTACAGATATTGATAATTATTATTAGTGTGAAAATTAATTTTTTTTGTTTAAAAATTAATTTTTTTGGTCTGAACTTTCATAATTTCATTTAAATATTCATTATCTTAGTTAAATATTTTATAGCCTTGGTTAAAAATTTATTTGTTTGCTTGAGCGTCAATTTTTTTAACCTTAAAATTATTTATTTGAGTTTTAGTTCACAATTTATCTTTTTACAGTAAAAATTATGAATATTTAGTTAAAAAATTTAACATTTTTAGTTACAGATTTATTATTTCTATTAAAAACTAATGTTTTTGGTATAAAATTCCACTAATCTAGATGAAGATTAATCATTGATATTGAAACTTTATGAGGTAGGTAAAAAATTATTTTTATTTACTAAAAATGTAACTATACTATTTTTGGCTAAAAGTTAATTTTTTTATTTTAAAATTTAACTATTTTATTAAGAATTTGTCTCCTTTTATCAAATACTTAACAACATCGTTAAAAATATATTTTTTTTTTAAATTGTATTTATTGGTAGAAAATTAATCTTTTTTCAGAAGTCATCTTTGTGTTTCAAAATGTAACAATTCTCACTGATTTTTTTAACAGAAAGTTTAAATTTTTCATTTTTGTTAAAAACTAATAGTTTAAAACCAAGAATTTAAGTATTTCTTTGAACATAAGTTACATTAAATTTTTTCGTTTGTTGCTTCAAATGATGCTTAGAGTGAATGTGATAAGTTGAAACAAATGTTTGAGTTTTGCGGCAAATATAAATTTTTCATTTTTATTGAACCTAAAAAAATTGTAAAAAAATGACCGGAAAAACCGAGAGCTGTCCAGGGAATTGGAATTTTTCGCCGAATCGCCACTCTGCTTTTTCTAGTATTGAAAAGTTTGGAATGTTTTAATTAAAGTCATTTAAGATCTCTAAAATTTTTGTACCCGTTAAAAAATAGAATCACTCCAGAAAATTTACGTAAAATTCTGATTCAAAAAATCTAACAGTTTGTATTTCGGGATCTCGGGCACTTGATGTTTAAAAAAAACAGTGTGTGACAGTAAGGCTACGCGGCAGAAGTGAAACTTTGATGGATTAACTCTTAAGTTTTGATTTTTCCCTTTCTTTTTTCCCTTTTTTTATTTTACCACTTTCTCTTTCACATTTTTCTCCCTTCCCTGTTTCTTCTTACATTTCACTTTTCCCCTTCTCTTCCTCTTATTACCGCTTTGTGGTTTTTTTTTCCCTTTAAAAGTTTTTCAGTTTTCTCTTTCCCTTGTCCGTGTCTGGTTTTTGTCCACGTTTTTCCTTTTCTTGTTGCACTTTTCCATTCCCTTTTCAGGTACCCCTCTTCCCTTTCTGGATTTCCTTTCCCATTACTGAATTCTCATTTTCCCTTTTCGCGATCAGGTTTTCTCTTTCTCTTTCACCTTTCTGGTTTCCGTTTCCCTTCCTCTTTTCTAGTTGCCCTTATTCCTTTTTCCTTTTTGGTCTTCCTTTCCCTTTTCTCTTTCCGGTTTCCTATCTGCCTTTCTCCTTTCCCCTTTCTGCTTTCCCTTTACCCTTGCTGTTTGACCTTTTCCTTTTCCCTATCTGGTTTTCCTTTCACCATTTTCCTTATTCATTTCCTTGTTTATTTATTAAAAGGGAAGAGGGAAAAGAGGAAGGGGAAGGAAAAGGGAAAGAGAAAGGGAGAAAATTGCAAATCTAGACAGATCGTTAAGCCCATTTTTTCAATCTGCACACAGAAGTTTTGAACAGTTCTAACAATATTTGCTCATCTTACGACGATTTATTTCCAATAGAAACTTTATGAGAGACAGCGCATATGCATGTTCAGCGCGGTGTAGTGGGGGTATCGAAGAGAAGCCTTCAGAGCAACTGCAAATAGCTGCAAAAAAAACGGGAGATTGTCGTACGCGCACGCTGTACGCGTACGTCCTACGTTTTTTTTAAATCACTCTCGTTGAAAAGAAGTTTTACCTTCAAAAATTAATATTGAACCAAAAAGTTGAATTTTCAACCCAAAAGATGAATTTCCTGCTAAAAAAGATAATTTACCTATCAAAAAGATACGTTGTCGACAGAACATAAAACAGTTATATCTTCAGTTTAGAAAAATTATTTTTAATGAAAACAACACTATTTTTTAATAAAAAAAAAATTTTTTACAAGAAAATAAATTTTCTACCAAAAAAAGATTAATTTGGAACAACATACAAAAATTTTCAACAAACTGTTGAATTTTTGTAGGGATTGTTCCAAAAAATAGAGAAATTTTCAAGCAAACAGTTAAATGTTTAGTAAAAAATAAATTTACTTTAAAAAAATAGTAAAATTTTGGAAAAAATGTTTTATAAATATAATAATGTATAACTGATAAGAAAAATGAATTTTTAACAAAGTAGATTTACTTTCCACTAATTAGTTGATTTTTGGAACGGAAAAAGGTTTTTTAGTCCCTGTTAACGAGTAGGGAAAACCTTAAAAATTTAATTAAATTGTAGCATTATGAGGAAAATCCTAAGACCAACTTGAAATAGCAGGAAGACTTGAGCAAAAATTTATTTGAATATCTCTTTGAATTTCAAGTCTTCCCGGTTTTTTTTCTTCCAAAATATGGAAAACCTTTGAAGTGTCAAATTTTGAAGTTAAATTTTTTACATTTCAGGATGAAAATTAAAATCCAGATTTTCTGTTACATTATATGTAATAAGTTTGGAATTCCCGTCAATATCACAGACTTCACAGTCTTACCCCCATTTCCCTCTTTCAAAGAATAATTTTTTTCGCCTGGTATTAATTAACTCCGCCCTATTATTTTTCCCTTTTGATAATTTTTTCGCTTATATAAAAATTAAATTTATACTATTTAGTGAAGAATCTAAATATATTTGATCGCCCAGAGCTTCTTTAAAAACGTATTTTTGTACACGGACATTTACCAGCTTCCGTTAACTTTACGGGAACATTTGTGGAATGCCAAAAACCTTTTATTGGGATATTGCAAAAACAGTCCACTGATTACGAATATTTTAGTTGTTTTTACGAAATCCTGCATCGTTTTTATTCAAGCAATTTTTTTAACAATTTTATTATTTATTAAGGAAAAAATGTTTGAAAATATTTTTAATATTTGTAAACATAATTAAAAATTTTTTGCCTTTGCAATTTTTGTGTGGATACATTGTCTACATCTACGATAGAACTTTCAAAAGCAAAAAGAAACCTTCCGATCTTATGAAACTTCTTTCCATGAATTATTTTTAAAAATTTATATTCTTAAAAGGAAAACATCTACTCCTTTATTTGTAAATATAAAATCATTCGGTCTCAGAAGTGTCATATTTTTTCTGTGAAAATGTTGCTAAACTTATACCATTGTAAACCTAAAAGAGTGAACAAATTATTTTTCGTTCATGTTTGATACAAACTGAAACTTTATACTTTCGTGACATTTCCTTAAAATGAGTTTAGATATTTTTGCTTAGCAATCAATTGTTTCCACTTTTAAATTAGGAAATTTATTGACAATTTTTTATGATGTTTGCTTCGTGATTGCAATTTTCTATGAAAAATCAAAAAAACCTACGATTGAAAGAAATGTTGAAAATCGAACAACCAAATCTGTTGAAAAGTTGCGCAAGAAGACAGTGAATGTGTTTAATTAATTTCGTCGCAATGATCCCGTGTCATTAGAAGATCTTCAAAATTTCTCATTTTTTTCCAAATGGTTCAAACAATCAGAATGCCATGTTTTTGAATAGAGACAATCTACATCACGTTGATAATTCCATAGCACGACCTTCTTGTTGTGTTAATAGAGTCAAGACTATCACACCATCACGTGCTTTCATTAAATGTTTCCGTTCATGAACTTTTCTATTTTTTAAAACTTTTTTTATGATTCTGTACAGTCCAAAATAAACTTTTATGTTTGTATCCAGAAATTATTTGATTTACACTATATCAAATTATAAAGTATTTCGACTCATTGTATTATAAATTTTTCACTAACGGTTGGTGGCTCATTTTTTGCTAATCGAATCGGTAATATTCTATGAGAAATATTTAAACTTTACCAATTTGAATTCAAAGAAATTCTGAAGTATTTTCTCATGAGAAAAATAGCTATAAAATTAAAAGTGCCTTTTTCAGGGACTCGATTTCACGTCTATTTTGGCTGATGCTTCTTCACGAAAAATAATTTGTACAGAGTTTGCTACATATTTGCGAATTGTTATGAAAAAAAAAATTCTCATTTCCCTTAACTTTTTTTTAACGATTGGAATGCAATATTAATAAAATGCAAATGACCACAATACGTTCTTATTATTTTAGTATAAAGAAATAGCTATGAATTCTATTTCGATTGTTTCCACCTAACTTGCATTTATATTCATATGGTGCTAATTTCACAAGCCATTATTTACTTACAGCCTTATAAACTATATATTGTATATAAATCTTGGTTCCACTACAAGCTTCAATCTTCTTTTTTTGTTTGAAATTTTCTGCTGCGATGACAAGCGGTATTTTAATAAAAACAGTATGTGTCAGTGAGGCCACACGGCAGGAGTACTCTTTTTCCTCTCTTCTTTACATATACCCCCTTTCTCTTTTTTCCTGTCCTTCTTCTCTTTTCCCCTTTTTTCCTATCCCCTTTCTTGTTTCTTGTTTTTCCTTTCCCCTTTCTAGTTTTCCTTTTTTCTTCCCCTTCCTGGCTTCCTTTTTTCCTTTTTCCCTTATGTTTGCCCTTATGCTTTCCCTCTTTATTTATTAAAAGGAAAAAGAAAAGGGTAAAGGAAAACGGTAAAAGGAAAGAGAAACGGGGAAGATTGCAAATTGAAACAGACCAGTAACACCATTTTTTCAGTCATTATATGAAAGTTTTAAACAGTTATAAACATAATGGCTTATGTTACGACGATTTATTTTTCAAAGAACTTCGCGAGGGACAGAGCATATACATGCTCAGCGAAATATAGTGGGGGTACCAAAGACAAGCCAACTGAGAAGAGAAGAGCAAATGCGCATAGAAGCACAAAACGAAAAGAGAGACAGTCTTACGCGTACGCTGTATGCGTACTCGTCGTACGTTTTTTTCTCAATCAACCCCCGGCTTGAAAGAAGTTTCACTTCAAAATTAGAATTTTTTCTTTTACAATGGATCAAGTAGCTATAAAGTGATTATTCATATTTAGGATCCTTATACGCTAATCTTACACGAAATTCTGTTTTTAATTTTTAAATTTTGTATGGTTGTATATTTTTTCAGTTTTTCATAGAAAATTCTAATTATGGAAGGGAGCGCGAATTTATGAAAAATACGTTGCCTGAAAGGCTGTGAATGAATACCGTAATAGTTTATTAAAAATTAGTCTAGTATACTTTGGCACTTAATCTACTCATAGTACAATTTTTTTTCTTGAACTCATCTTGTTCTCAGAAAAATGAACCTCGTTTGCCAGATCCTTCAAGAACCATTTACAAATATGTAAAAAAAAATAATAAAAGAAAACTGAAATTAGTAAACAAACAAATAATTTTATTATAAAATGAAAATGACGCTTAGGAACAGGTCTGTTTGACAAAGACAATCGAAAGTGAGAAAAACAATTAAGTGACGGAATAATAGAATGTGGATATTAGTACTAATTAAAAAAAAAAATTGAATTGATTTTTCGCATTATTTTCCCAAAACTATACAAATGGGTTAAATAATATAACTGAATAATACTCAACATATTTTTGGAGGTTATAGAGACTAAATTTATGGCAACGTAGAACAAACTTGAGATCAAAAGACAGGATAAAATGTAAATACGAGGCGTAATATACAATGACAATACTAGGAGATTTTAAATAACATCAGAAAACAAAATGACAGAATTTAATATACAGGGTGTCCCAGGCTAAATTGTTAAGATTCATATGTCTGTATACATATTTAACAAATAAATAGAAAATTCCTCTTTCAAATATTAGTTAAAGTTTCAGTTTTCGAGTTAGTAAGTACATAAGCTGGACCAATTAATAAGAAGCGCAATACGTATACGTGAGCTGGAGTCCAACCTAATTTTAACGAAGCTCAACTATCTTCCAAGTAGGTTAAGTTCTTAACTTAAAACTTTATTCACAACCCAATACTCTAATTTTCATATGAAAGTATAAAACTTTGATTAAAAGAAAACAGGATTTTCCACAAAGAAGTTTTACTTTCAACCAAGTACTGCAATTTTATTCTACAACAAAGATGGATTATTTATGGAAAATGTGAAAATCGATATTTTATTTAAAAGTGATTTCAAGTCAAACAGAATATAGTATAATTGAAACAAAATATAAATTTTTAACATAAAAGTTAATTTTCTAACTAGGAAAAATCTTTTTTTCTTTAAATATCAGATTGTAGTTTGACCATTATCAAAAAAAAAAATAAATACCGAACGAAAAATGTATTTGTGGATATTTAAACGCAAAAAATAAGGAATATTATGAAGAGCAGTTGAATCTAAACAAACAATATAGATTTTTAACAAAATAGTTAAAACCATACTAAAAACAGTTTTATTTTCAACCAAACAGGTGTATTCATAACTAAAAAGATTACATTTCTGCCAACATATAAAAATTTTTAAACCAGAAAAACGAATTATTAACAAAGTGTTTAATTTTTAACAGTAGTAATACATTTTTGTTAAAAATAGTGAATATTAGTAGTAGACTTGTGCCGCTTCTGGATCACTTTTCTGCATTCTTCCTCTTCCTTGGCCAAATGGTTCTGCTCCATGCTAAGTTACATACATCAGGTAATTACCATCGGTCAGTGAAAAAGTTTATTACCTCAGTCGATAATGCAGATCTTCACTATTAATCAAGTTTTAGTCGGTATATCAGGTATCTACATTACTATCCTTGAACTTCAAAGCTGGGATGCTGTGCATCTGTAAAGTTTTATATATTATCATTTAACCATCGGTCAATAAGTTAAAGCGCAACTTGACTACCATTTGGTGAAAAAGTGAAATCGGTTACATTTTATATGATTATTTAACTATCGGACAGTAAAAAAGAAAGCAGCTTTATCATCAGGAAGAAAAATAGAAAAGTCGGTAACTTTTTATATTATCATTTTTCGGCAGGCTGGTAGGGTAGGGAGCGGTTGTTAATGCACTTTTTCAGCCTTAGATAAAGCCTTAGTCGCTATATTGTGATGGCCCTGGTCGATTTGCGCGCGAAACTTAGAAAAATTTAAATTTAAATATGATTTATTTGAATAGATTTCTTTTGGTTTCATTCTTGTAAACCGCTAGGCTCATTCACTGAGAGTGGAAACTCTCGTCACCGTCCTTCGAACTCGACGAAACTAATAATGAATTGAAGTTCAATTCCGTAAAAACTTATAATTTATTCAAGTTGAAATCTAGTTACCTATTTATTATTAAAACTGAAATAATTTTAGTCAGGTTAAGACACAATAAAACAACTGTTTAGATTAATTTTTGATGAAACGAAAATTATATATTTTATCTTTTTAAACTTTACAAGTTTTCTTAGTCCGTATTTAGCTTTGGGTTTTCGAAAAACAATCGTTACGCGTAACGAGTCAGTCAAAATCTAATCTCGAAAATCGACGAAGTTCGCGGGCTCCTGGATCGCGCATCAATCCTTACATGTCCCGCGCAATCCAACTTTTACTCACTCTCATACGTCACTCCAATCGAAAATCAGATTTTTCCCCCCAAACTAGTCAGAGTATGACCTATACCTTACGCAATCTGCTATTCTAGTTCGATCCGGTTAAATCCGGGCTCTAGCTAGTTCAGCGTAGTTTTGTACAATATTCTACTGTTTTATTCCGAAAAAATAAGATGATTGAATTTTCAGTTGCTTACAACAACCTAACACCCTAAAAATCGATACAATTCGAAAATGAGTTCTAGTCACGTTCTCACTTTATCCATTTCCGCATTCCATGCTACCCTTAACTAAATCCTGAAATAATATGGTTCCGAAACATATTCATAGGCAAGACAAAATATCGAAATGATATCAACATATGCGTTTACAATCTAGAGTCGGTTCGCTTTTAATAACTACCAAGTCTCTCTTAGCTATTGACTAACATAATAATTCAATTATTAACCCAACCAATAATTAAATTCAACCAACTCTATCAACAGTTGTGTCCTTGACCTATTACTCCTGGTATTTACTGATGTAGTTTTGGAAATACTTTGGTTCGTTCGTTTTTTTTTTAAATCTCCCGCGAGCTCCTTTCTACGAGAGCCAACTTGAAATGTCTTTTTTCATCCTATTAATCAGCGCTCATTATTCCCCAGTGACAGTAGACAACTTAATTTATAATAGTCTCTCTACTTACATAAGGTAAGTATTTTTCTTAAATTTTTCATATTTGTTTATTCAATACTTCTTCATTTACAATTATATATATATTAAAAAAAAATGTGCCTACTTTCTTCCCCCTATTCTGCTGCGCAGCGGTACACTATACAGATCTTTTTACGACTGAACGAAAATATTTCTTACCCCCTTTCCCTTTCTCAAAAAAAAAAAAAAATATATATATATATATTTCTTATTATTGATGTTGGGGCTAGCATGCAAAAATGAAACTTCTTTCCAATCTTAAAATGATAATTAGATTTATTGGTAAAACTAGCCTAACCTTACTAAAAGGTGTTAAAAGATATTGCGATTTAAATTACTATTGCCCGGAAGAAGAATTTTCTATTTTTATAATAATATAATGAAAATTACTCCATATACTTCAAACTTAGTTTAGTTTTATTACACTGTTTGATTTTCACCACTCGTTTCTTATGGCGCAACCCCCTTTTTCCTACAGGTCAGTGTCGGAAAATCTGGGGGCCCTCCCCATTCTCATCACCGGGCCGGCTTCAGCAAGGCCCCGGCGCTCAATGAGACTTTTGTCTCT
>JAUELO010442908.1:0-14024 GCA_032357855.1 Amphibolips quercusostensackenii | reverse complement strand
TGTTTTGCGTGCCAAAATTTCAACACGATATCTTATTCCGTGTGGACAAAAGTCGGGAAAGAAAGGTACTGGTATAGATGTCAAATTTATTTTCACGGAAAATTTTTTTTTCAAAATTTCAACCAGAAAAAAGCAGAGGCATAAACATTAATGCCTTTTCTTTCATGTCCCAAACTTTCAGAGTGATATCTTATTTCGTTTGGACGTAAGTTGGGAACAAAAATTTGAGGACTAGCTTAGTCACGTGACCCACTCGTTACATGCCCTTAAGATATATCATTTTTTTATTTTTAATTGAAAATTTATATCTTTAGTTGATTTTTTATGTTCCTTTTTTGAGTTGTCCTTTTAGTAGAAAATTTATATTCTTGGTTGAAAATTTATCTTTTTTTTCAAAATAGCAACTGTTCAGTCGAAATAGTAATGTTTCAGTTAAAGATTGTTTATTTAAGATAAAAACTTATTAAGTTGAAAATTTAACTATTTTGTTGAAATATTCTTTGTGTTACAATCTAATTTTTTAAACTTAAAATATATAGTTATTTCATTTTTAATTGAAAATTTATATTTTTTGTTAGAATTTATGTTTTTTTAAGTTGTTCTTTCAGTAGAAAATTAATATTCTAGGTTGCAAAAAATTTTTTCATGTCGAAAATGCAACTATTCATGTAAAAATGTAATTTTTTTAGTTAAAGATTCATCATTTGAGGTGAAAATTCATTTGTTTAGTGAAAAATTCAACTATCATTTTAGATAAAAACTTATTTGGTTAAAAATTCAACTATTGTGTTAAAATATTTTTTTGTGTTAAAAACTAATTCTTTGAACTCAAAATATATAAATATTTCATCTTTATGTGAAAGTTTATATTTTTCGTTCAAATTTTATGTTTTTTTTTAATTCGTACTTTTACTAGAAAATTCATATTTTTGGTTAAAGATTTATCTTTATTGTCAAAAATGTAACTATTCAGTCCTATTTCAGTAGTAAATTAATATTATTTTTTTTTATTTTATTTTATTTTTTATATTATTTTTTATCTTTTTTATCAAAAATGCAACTATTCAGTCAAAAAAGTATTTTTTTTTTAGTTGAAGATTTAGCATTTTAGGTAAAAATTTTTTTGTTTGGTTAAAATTTCACGTATTTTGTTTAAATATTTTTTGTGCTACAAATCAATTCTTTAAACTGAAAATATATAATTGTTTCATTTTTGATTGAATATTTATATCTTTTGTTTAAATTTTATGTTGTTTTTTACCGAAGTCGTACTTTGAGTAGAAAATGCATATTCTTGGTTGAAAATATACCTTCTTTGTCGAGAATGCAACTATTAAGTCAAAAAAGTAATTTCTTTTAGTTGAAGATTTAGTATTTTAGGTAATTTTTTTTTCTTTCCTTAAAAATTGACGTATTTTGTTGAATTATTGTTTGTGCTACAAATTAATTTTCCGAACTGGAAATAAATAATTGTTCTATTCTTGATTAAAAATTTATATTTTTTGTTTAAACTTCATGTTTTTTTTCTAAGTCGTACTTTTAGTAGAAAATTAATATTCTGGGTTGAAAATGTATTTTTTTGTCGAAAATGCTACTTTTCAGTCAGAAAAGTAATTTTTTTAGTTGAAGATTTAGTATTTTAGGTGAAAATTTATTTGTTAGGTTAAAAATTAAACTATTTTGCTGACATATTTTTTGAGTTAGAAACTAATTCTTTGAACTTAAAATATATAATTATTCTATTTTTATTTAAAAGATTATATTTTTAGTTTCAATTTTATATTTTTTCGTTCCTTTAGTAGAAAATTCATATTCTTGGTTGAAAATTTATCTTTTTTATAAAGAATGCAACTACTTATTAAAAAATGTGATTTTTTAGCTGAAGATTCATCATTTTAGGTAAAAATTCATTTTTCAGGTTAAAAATTCAACTATTTTGTTGACAATTCTTATAAACATTTCTCGATAAAAAACTTATCTTCCTTGTTGAAATTTTACTTCTTTGGTTGAAAATTGATCTATTTTGTTGAAAATTAATTTCATTTCGTTGAAAAATAAAATTCTTGTTTATCTTGGGACTTAATTATTTTTTGGTAAAGAACTGTTCTGATTAGTTGAAGCTTCATCTTTTTAGTGGAAATTTTTTATATTATGGTTCAACATGATTTCATTAAACTAAAATATATATATATATATATATATATATACTTTATAAAATTTCTTAAAAATTTACTTTTTGGTTAGAAATTTTATCATTTTGTTAAAAATTCATATTTTTTAGTTACAAGCTGGTCTTTTTGGCAAAAATGCAAATGTTTAATTAAAAAAGTATTTTTTTGGTTAAAGATTTTTCGTATTATGTGAAAATATATTTCTTTGATTGAAAATTTAAATAATTAGTTCAAATTCTTGTATCTGGTTAAAAATAGATCTTCATGGGTAGGCAATTATTTCTCAAAGCTGAAAATTTTTCTTTTGTTTAAAAATTTAAGTTTTTGGTTTAAAAATGCTACTTTCTCTTTTAATTTCATTTTTTGTTAAAAATGAAAGTATGTAGTTGCAAGTTCATGTCCTTTAAAAAAATCAACCTTTTTCGGTAGATTTAATCTTATTAAATAAAAATTCATCTATTTTATTGAAAATCGAACTATTATGTTGAAAATTTTTTTTATTTATTCAAAAATAAATAAATTTTTTCAACTAAAAATTAAACTATTAAATTCAGGTTAAAAGTGTATTGTTTTTAGTTGGAAATTCAACTGCTTCGTTGAAAATCCATATATTTTATTGGAAATATAAAATCATGTCCATTAATTATTAAATAAAATTTTTGTTATTTAACTTTATATTGTGGACAAAATTTAGAAAATCAAAACCTTGTACGAAAGGTGTCAGATATTTTACTTCCTCTTTTGTTGTAGACAAAATTAGAAAAGTAGGTCACCAAATCTAGGTCTGCATCTGGTAAATAGTGCAAAGCCTAATAAACACAACAAATTTCGAATGATTTCGTGGGTTGTGCTAATTAGAAAAATGATAAAAAAACTTCATTTTTTTTGGTTTTTTTTAAATTCCTCTAATTAATTCCAAATATTTCGAATTACTTTGTAATTTTTTTAGTATTCTTGAAAATAGCTTTAAGTTTTTTAAAATAACCTAAAATTATAAAAATTATACAAAATTTTTTGACATTTTTTGAAAAATTGTAAAACATCCTAAAATTTTTTGAAATACCTTAAAAATCTCTAAAAATCTCTGAGATTCTTTAAAAGCCTCAATATGTGAATTTTTTTTTATTAATATTATAAAATACAAAAAAGTACGAAAAAGTATTTTTATTATTGTTATTATTATTATTATTATTATATCATCTCTCATAAAGTTCCGTGAAATTAACTTAATTATATTAACATTAATTCTTCATAATATTATTAGTTTAAAATCTTTGATAGAAAAATCAGTATAGGTAAATGAAATCGAATGGTATTCCTAGAAATTCCTTAAAATTATTTGACAAATTTGTTCAGGAATAATTTATAAAAATAACTTATGGAGAACATCCAAAATCAATTACAGTAACAAAAATCTCAGAAATCTGACAGAATCTGTTGAAATTTTCATTAAAATTCTTTACAGTCTTTTCAAACATCCTTAATTCTTTAAAATTCTTTAAAGATCCCACAATTTTTAAAATTCTTCAAATATCCTGAAAACTTAAAAATTCTTTAAATATCCTAAAATGTTTAAGATTTTTTGAGTGACTAAAAGCCTTTCAAATTTTAGAAAATTCAAATAAATGCTTCTAAATTTCTTAAAAATCGTTTGAAATCTTTGAAAACAATATTTTATCGTAGCAAAACTAAATATTCACATAATACACTATTTTTTTGTTAAAATATTACATAATTTATTAATAGCCAATCAGCAATTTTCTACTCATCTTTACTTGCTTATGTTTCTCTGAAGGACTTTACTAATTTAGATTTAGAAATTAAATTTAAAAGCAAAGAGCGTTTATTTGGTTCAAGGATATAATTTTCTTCTTTATAATTATAAGATTAGATCAATTATTTCTGAAATTTAAATTCGAAAATCTATTTTTTCAATACAATAAATAATATAAAACATATTTATGAAATTCAAATAAGGAAATAAAAGTTGTTTTTTGAAATTAGAGCGTCTTTGAAGTCTGGCAATGAAATTGTGATAAGAAGAACTAGTTTCCGTATGCGCGTTTCCCACTAAGGGTAAACGAACAGTTTCCTCGTTTTAAAGGCTACTGACCCAAAAATCTTAGTATATAAATGGCCCGCCACCGGCAGTCCGATATCAGTAGAAAAAAATGTGGTTTTTATTTTTCTGCTGTGTGTTGTTATAAACAACCATGGCGAAGTTCTTTATCTTTGCCGCAGTGGCACTTTCCGTCAGTGAGTATAAGTGGAGAAATTTAAATAATTCAAAAAATTGTTTGTTATTTTATATGCAATTCATTTTACAATGCTTTCTATATTTACAATGACAAATTTACTAACCATTTACAAATTTTATAATTTAGTTCTATTTTCCTCACATTGACATTATGGATCTCAAATTTTTTATATTGTCCTAGATTGATTAATTTTTTATTAAGAAAGAAAAAAATTAAATCTAATGTACTGATTATATTAGGTTTGTTTTTTAAATTTCAAAACTAAAATGATTTAACAACGCGCACAAAAAATTATTATACTTTGATCTTTTACTTTTTTTTCATTATTTAAAATTTTCTATTGTCTGTGCAATTTATAATACGAATTATTTTAACTTTCAACATAAAGTTAATTGTAAAGGATCGGAAAAAAATTATACTTTTTGCTATTGTGAGTAGAAAAATTTCAATTACTTCAAAAAAAAATTTACGTTTTGAACAAAAATGAGATTGAAATTACCAAATTTAAATAAGTATTTACATTTAGAGTTTATTTGTTTCTAACGTTATATAAATATAATTTTCCGAAGATTCTTGGAAAAATAAATTTTTTTTAAAACGATTTTAAATCGAAATTTGAACAAAAAAGTTTATTTTTGCAAAATAGTTGCATTTTGAAACTAAAAATATGAAGGCTTATCAAAAAACCGTTTAAATCTCCTCCTTCCCTACTCACCCTACATTCCACTACTCCACTTCCTTTACATTTCCCTTTGCGACACCAACTAACTCCTCCTTCTCTACTTTCCCTCTACACGCGCTCGCTGCCAACACTTCCCTAACATTACTTATTTTCCCAAATATAACTTCCCCTTTCATACTTGGCCTTATTTCGAATCACTTCCTCCACTTCCCATCACTTACTCTGACGTCCCCCACTTCCCTCCCTTAATTTTTTCTCACATTTACTACTTTTTCTATCCACATATCCATTAACTTGCCCTACTTTCCTCTACTATTTTCTCTTGTTTTTCATACTCCTCAGAATTTTTATAATAGTCCGTGCTTTTCCTCCTCTTATTTTCACTACTTTTCACATCTTTCTCTCTCCTCGCTCCTGCAACTAACAATTCTCTTTCTCTACTTACCTTCTCAAGCTATAATTTCCCGTCCCAAACTCACCCAAATTTCTACTTACTTACCCCACTTCCCGTCACTTACAGTCACGTATTCCACTTCATTTTTCCAATCTTCCCTCACTTTCGCTTCTTCTTCTACCCTTATTTCCTATAATTTTCCCTTACTTTCCCTACTTACCCAACTCTTTGTTTCCATTTACTTTCCCTACTCTCCTGTTAATTATGACTTGTGCTTTTCCTTCTACTATTTTCCCTACTTTTCATATTTTCCCCTCTTCTCGGTTCCGCAGTTAACACACTCCTTTACCTGCTTCCCTTTTCATACTATAACTTCCCCTCCCATACTTATACTCTTTTCTAATCATTTCTCCCACTTCCGATCACTTACACTCACGTCCCCTAATTTTCTTCTCTCATATCCCCTTACTTCCGCTACTGGGCTCACCCTAATTTCCCGTAATTTTTCCTCACCTTCCCTACTTTCCCAACCCGCATTTGTATTAACTCTCTCTACTCTTCTCTATCATTGCTTCTGGATGCCCATACTTACCAGAATTTTACATAATTAGTCTTGCTTCTTTTCCTTTCATTTTGTCTACTTTTCATACTTTACTGTTCTTCTCGCTTCGGCAGCTAACATTCCACTTCCCCTTACTTTCACTACTACTCCCACCCTGATTACCTATAATCTTACCTTACCTCCTCTACTTCCTCAACCCTTTTTTCCATTCACTTTTCCTATACTCCCCTCATCATTTCCCATTGCTTCCTATACTATTTCGCATTTAATATAAGTACCCTTGCTTCCCCTTCTCTCATTTCTTCTTCGTTTTACACTTCCCCTCTCCTCATTACTGTACCCTTCTCCTACTTTCCCTTTCCTAATTTCCTCTGCTTTCCTTACTTTACCTTTCACATTTTCCTTCACTTCCCCTACTTCCATCCCCACATTTTCTCTCATTTTGCCTACTTCCTTTTTCCTAATTTATCCTTAACTCCTCCCACTTCCCGTCCAATAATTTCTCCTCACTCGCCCTCCTTGAAAAAATTACGACGGACTTACACTCTTCTAAAACTATAAGGGTTGCTAATCCTCAACCAAAAAGGATAATTTTTTAAATAGTTGCATTTCAAACCAAAAAAGGATGACATCATAACCAAAAAAAAAAAAGAATTTTTTCGAAAATATTTTAATTTTTTAGCCCGTAAGTATGAAGCTTCCAACGTAATATCCTGACCAAAACAAATTAATTTTTAAACAATCAGTTGCATTAAAAAAAAGAGATTAAATTTCTACCAAAAAAGATTAATTTTTAAACGTTTTTAATACTGTATTGAATTATTCTAAATATTTTTTTTTAAATCTTCTGAAGTTGAAAAAATTGCTAAAAAGTCTTTTACATTTTCTTTCAATCTTTTAGGAATATTTTTGAATTTTCTTTGAAAATTAATTTTTGAAGAAGAAAAATCATTAAAAATTTTCTCTGAAATCTTAATAAAAATGTTTAATTCTCTCAAAGCCTTTCGAGATTATTAAAAAGCTTTTACATTTTTTCCGCATTTTTCAGAAATTTGCATCTTGTTTACAACTTTCTGAAATCTAAAGATTTGAATTATTTTAAAATCTCCGCAAAACTTTCACATTTTATTAATTTGTTATTAATTAATTAAATTGTCCTGAAAACTTTAAAATCCTGAAAAATTAAAAAAAAATTGTGGTCTAAAATTTTCTACATTCTTTTTTGTTTTTTGTTTTGAATTAACAAAACTTAAAATTAATATTTTCAAATAATCCTTCAAAATTAATGGCAGCAAAATTTTCTGTTTGCTTTCTGTTTTCAAGGTTATATATGTATCATTTTCTTAAGATGTTGGAGAAAATTTAAAAACATTTTAGAAAATTTCAGATTTTTCAAATTATAATTTTTACAAAATATCTTAATCGCTAACCAAATAGTAAAGTTATTATACAAGGAATATGAATCCACAATTTTTATTTTGAAGCAAAAAAAAAACATATACGTATTTTGCAGAAGAGACCAAATTTCTACCAAAAATTAAAATTATCGCATTGGAAATTTTTTGTTCACAAGATTTAATTTTTAACAAAATTTTTAAATTATTAACCAAATACATAAATCGTTCATCATTGCAGTTTTAACAAACAAACAAAAATTCTAAAATAAAATGTAATTGCTGATACTTCAATCCAAGAAAATTTTAATGATATGGAGAACAGTTAAACTTATCATAAATAAAACAAAATTAGAAGAATAATTGAATTTTTAACAAAAACATAAATTTTTAACGAACAAAATTACTTTTCTGCCGGAACATACAAATTTATAACAAAATGACTACTTTTTTAATCAAAGAAATTTATTTTTAACTAAAAGGAAATTAAATAGGATAAATTAAAAAAAATATTTATGATAGTTGATAATTGAAAAGAAAATATTTTTTATTTTAAATAAAAAATAGGTGAATTCATCCAAAAAGACGAATTTTCAAGAAAACAGTTGAGTTGCAACCAGAAAAGATGTTTTAGTACAGAATTTAAAAAAATAATTAAGCAAATTTCAATTTGTAGAAAAAAAAATTTTTAATATCAAATCGAAATTTCGAATAACATTTCCACAATTTTTTAATATCTTTCAAATCGATTCGAATTTCCCTATATTATTTTAAAATTTTTTAGATATACTTTTGTCATTTTTGGAAATCTTTGTATTATTTTTGAATATTTTAAAATATATTTGTTATAATAATTGAAGAAACACAATAAACTCTTTTATAATATCCCCAGGGATTTAAAAAAAATGTATTATCTTAAAATCTTAAAAAATCCGTGAACTCTGAAATTTTATTTTAAAATAATTGAAAATTCACATTTTATTTTAAGTTTTCGAAAATGTTTTAAAAACCAGTTAATATTTTCCGAAATGATATATATTTTTAAAGTATTTAAACAATGCTGAAGAATATTGAGTTTTCTCTGAAATCTTCTAGACTCTTTTCTGACGATTTAAGAATCTTTCAGAATGTTTTTAGCGTTTGTCTTTTAGAAATGAATTTTTGAAATTAAAATAATTCAGTTTCAAACCGCGATTAACAAAACCTTAGAACTCATTATACAATGATATATATTTAAAAAATCTCAAGGTTTGGCAACATCGGATTCAGTGGGGTTGACACCGCCAAATACTGTGAGTTTTAGCCAAGATGAAGTACTAAGAAGACTGGAAGGAATCTATAATTTGACGCCTCAAGATTTGAAGGAGCAATGTGCGCTAGACTTCCAAACTTCGTGGCACAAAATTGGTACTGCTCTTGAAGCCCTTCAAGTAGTCTCCGATGCTCTCGTAAAAGACCTAGAACAAACCATTAAAACTACTAGTACTCAATTCGAAGGAGCGATTCAAAACAAATGTTTGGCAAGTACAGAATTCAGCCAAAAAAGAGATGCTGTCGCCGCAGAAGCCATACCATGTGACAAGGGTGCAGACAGACGGAAGAAAGCTATGGATTACGCTAGGGATCACTCTTGCGGCTAAGACTTGTGCGAAACTACGCCACTGTGAGTTCCCCTAATATTTTATATTAAACCCATTTTCCCAGGGAGCGTATGAATGACACTGCGAAGATAGCTAAAGAGCGCAGCTCGGCTCTCGCTAGCGGAGAACCCCTGTTTGATCAGCAATAAGCTTGCGCGCGCACGCCGAGAACGCTCGTTACTTTGCAGCACCCACCCTTACAGGCTGACGGTTCTCCGTCTGTAGGATGCAAAGTGTGCTCCTTATCTAACTTTTTAGTGACTCTCATCCGTTTCCTGATTATATATAATAAGATAATATTTATTCTGTCCACATTGAATCTCTTATCTCTACACTCGCATGCAAATAGATTATAGTTTATTTACAAGTTATTATTTTAGAATTTTGATTCAAACGATTGAATTTTAAAAACTTTGATGCAGAATTTGAAATTCAATGTTTTTAGCGAAATTTAAAAAATAAATTTTCAACTAAATATAATTATTTTTTAACAGAATAGGTAATTTTTAAGTAAACAGATCAATCTGCAAAGAAGAGTGAATTATTGCCAAAAAGATGAATATTAAAATAAAAATAAAAATTGTCGGGTTACAAAGAAAAAAAAGTTAATGCAAACTGTTTAATTTTTGTGCAAAAATACAAATTAGTTACAGAACAGTTAGATTTCTGAACCGGAAATATGAATTAGAAATAAAAGTTCATTTTGAACCAAAAAATATTAATCTTGGAAAAATACATTAAGTTTACCTTACAAAAAATAATTTTTATTTTAAAAAATTGTTCTCAACTAAAAAATTTCTTTTAATAAAATATTTACATTTTCAACATAAAAAAAGGATTTTTGAACATAATGCTTGAATTTTCAACCATGAAGGTGAATCTAGAATTTACAAATATTTTTATCTTCAATCAAAAATAGATGAGTTTAACCCAAAATACGAATTCCCTATAAGAAAGTTGAGTTTTAAACCAAATATTCAAGTTTTTAATTAAAAATAATCAAATTTTAACTTTAAATATAATAGTTGAATGTTTATTTAAAAAAAAAAAAATAATTTTTAGCAAAAAAAGCATTTTCAACCAAGCAGTTAAGTTTTAAGTCAAACTGATCAATTTCCAACAAGGAAGGATGAATTCCTGACAAAAATATTAATTTCAAGCTGAGGAAACAAATTCTCGATTAATATAGGAGAAAATATTACAAAAATGTGGAACTTTCATGCAAAAATACGAATTGGATACAAAACAGTTGAATTCCTAAACCGAAAATATTAATTTAGAATAAAAAGTTAAATTCGATCCGAAAAAGATGAATCTTGGAAAAGTACATAAAATTTCACTTAAAAATATGATATTTTACATTCTCATTGTAATGAGAAGGTATTGGTTTTATGTGAAATTGGACTTTTCCGGTTTTCATCAAATGTCTACGTTTTGAGACCCCGGTTTTCATGAAACGTCCACGTTTTGAGATCCCCTGAGTCAGAAAAAACGATTTTTACGAAGGTGTCTGTATGTCTGTCGGTAGTCCGTAGGCACGATAACTTTCGAAAAAATAATGCAATTGGGTTGAACTTTAGCACAGTTGTTTAAGGCCTGAAATAAAAGAGCGAGTTCGTTAACTAGCTATTTTGGATGAAAATTCAAAAAGTAAACACATGTTGAAAATTTGTGAGAACACTTTTTTGGAAATTCGAAAAATCCATTAAGCTTTATAAATAGTGCTTAAAAAGATACACAATTTATCCTGATAACTTTTTTTGATAAAAATAAAATTAAGAGTTACAGTATTTTCAAAATTAAAAAAAAAAAACGAAAGAAAAAGCCAATTTTGAGCCAAACAACGCACGACATGAAAAAACGTCGTAAGAAAAAAACGTTGCTTTTTAGAAGCTCTACAAGTTTATCAAAAAAAATTTTCAAATTAAAAAAAAAATCGAAAATTAAAATTTTTGGCTAAAAATCTTGAATAATGAATGAAAAATCTGCCTGCCTGGTGGCCACATTCTCATCGCGCGCTTCGCGCGCGGCTCTTTTCCGTTTTCCCGCTTCATGCTCGGCTTAGATAAAACAAAAAAATTTACTTGCAAGTATTATAAAAAATTATTAAAGCTTCGACGGTTAAAGTCATTTTTACATTCTTAATGTAATGAGAACGTATTGGTTTTATGTTAAATTTGATTTAGCCGGTTTTCATGGAATGTCCACGTTTTGAGACCCCCTGAGTCAGAAAAAACGATTTTCACGAAGATGTCTGTCTGTCTGTAGTCTGTAGGCACGATAACTTTCAAAAAAAAAATTCAATTGGATTGAGCTTTTGCACAGTTGTTTGAGGCCTGAATTAGAAGAAAAAGTTTGTTAACCAGCTATTGTGGATGAAAATTCAAAAAGTGAGCACAATTTTAAAATTAAAAAAAAAATTTTTTTTTGAAATTTTAAAATTCCATGAGGCCTTATGAATAGTGCTTAAAAATATGAACAACTTATCCTCCTAACTTTTTTTTATAATAAGAAAACTATAAGACTTATGGTATTTTCGAAATTTAAAGAAACAAAAGAAAAAGCAAATTTTGAGCTAAAAAACGCACAATATGAAAAAAGTCCAAAATAGAAAAACGTTGCTCATTCAAAGGCCTACAAGACTAGCATAACAAATTTTTAAATTTTCATGAAAAATTAAAAATTAAATTTTGTATCTCAAAAAAATAGTCAAAAATCACAAATTTTTCACAAATTACTTCTTGATAGGACGCGTAGTATCTGCTTTACTTTTAAAAAACAACTTTAAAAATAAAAATCTAAATTTTCAGACAAATGAAACAAGCTACGAAAAAAATAAAAAACTAAAGTTATCCACCAAAAAAAAACTACGAATCTGTTATGAATCGTTTTTTTTAAATAAATCTAAACCAAAACAAAAAGTTTTTCAATAAAGTAATTACAGTTTTAAATATAACAATAAATTTTCAATAAAAAAGAAGACTTTTCTACCAAAAAATACAAATTTTGTTGAAAATACTTGAATTTTCAATTATTAATTGAGTTTTTATCTTAAAATGGTTTTGCAAGCAAAAATAGAATGAATTAAATTTTCGCAAAAACAATTAATTTTCAATCAAAAGAAGAAGTTTCAAACAAAAAATCTAAATTTTTATTCAAATAAGTGAATATAAAATTTAAAAATATTTAAGTTTTCCATCAAAAACAGCAGAGTTTAAACAAAAATTCGAATTTTCTATAAAAAAGTTGAGTTTCTAGACAAATATTTCAGTTTCCAAGTGAACAAAAATTTTCAACTTCGATATAATAGTTTAATTTTTAGTTGAAAAAATAATTTTCAACGAAAAAATGCATTTTAAAAAAATAGTTAAGTTTTTAATCAAACAGATTGATTTCCAACTAAGGAAATTGAATTTCTACTAGAGAAGATAAATATTCAACCAAATAGTACAATTTTTAAACAAAAAAAAATTAAGCGAAAAATTTAATACTTTAACAGTCAAACAACAGCAAATATTTTAAATTAAGAAAACGAATTTCAAAAAAAAATATTTTTAAAACAAAAATATAAATTTTCTACAAAAAGTTTATTTTCAACCAAGAAGATGAATTTTTTCCTGAGTTTTAATTTAGCATATCAAATTGAATTGGTTGTATTTCGAAAAGCATTAGCCAAATTCAAAATGTTTAATTTTTGAACGATTGAAGTATACTTGAAGTAATTTACATGGTAAAGGGTGTAAGTAAAAAATGTTTTAGTATCACAATTCTTGTCAACTATAATTTCTGTTAAGTTTTAAATTAGGTCTGAATTCTTTTGATGTTGAACATTTCATGATAAAAATTTTCACATTTTTCATGTTTTTTATTTAGAAATGCTTCGTTTTGAACTTTTTAAAAATAATTATTTCATTTTAAAGATTTATAATTGAAAACTGTTCCATTTTAAATAGTAAAAGCGGAGGAGAAATTATTTTTTGATCTTAGCAACATTTGTCTAATCAATTTTAACGTTTCTTCATATTTTTTTTGTTTATTTAAAATTAAAGATTGTAGAATCACAGATGCTTTTACTATTAAAAAATTCCATTTAGTTTTTAAATTCAAATTCTCAGATTAAAATCGATCGAAACTAAAAAATTTTTTAAACTCAAAAGGTTTTAGGTTTGAATGATTCAATTTTAAACGAGTTAAAATATAAATAATACAATTTTAATTTATTTTAATTCTAAATAACCTAGTTTTCTTAGCTCCTATCCAAAATGATTTAATTTTAACACCTTCAACTTGTCCTATTTTCGAAATTTTAATCCCATATCATTCAATATCGAGATTTTTCAGTCTCAAATAAAATTTTTTAATTTTAAATTCTTAGAATTATAAATGTTATAATTTGAGCTTCTTAGTAAAAAATTTTGAATTTCAAATACCACTAATTACAGATTTTTTTGTTTAGAAATAATTTGAGTTCGATTTCTTTTCATTTTATTTGAAACATTGTTTTTTTTCCTAATTCTACTTACTCTAAAATACTTTCAGTTAAAACATTTCTAATTAAAAATCGTTAAAAGGTATTTTTTGAATTATTTTTTATCATTTGTTGTTTTAACAATTTTTAAAATTCACTACGTAAACATTTGGTTAATAATGGATTTTCAATTTTTTATATTTTTAATGTAAAAAATAGGAATTGACACATGTAAACGCATTTCCTGCTGGTGTTTATACATTTTACGATAGCAATAATAAAATATTTAATTATTATCGTACTTCAAGATGAAATTTTTTTAACCATTCATTCGTTTTAATTCTTTGTTTCTTCTAGCTGGATTTATTCTTTGATTAATTATCTGATTGAAATATTTCAGCCATTTTTTAAACAAATAATTTCTTGAGACGCACATCCATTTTTTCTTATTTATT
>JAUELO010442890.1:0-10302 GCA_032357855.1 Amphibolips quercusostensackenii | reverse complement strand
CATGGCTCTTCTCTTGCGACGGCATAAAATTCTTAGTTGCATTTTGTGCTTTACACCTTCCTATAAATGTGATAACATTTCTAGCGAGATCTCTTGAAACATAAGCTTTTTAAAAGTATACGTGCCTAGCAGTTCATATAACTAAAAAAATGAATCATTTCGAATATTTGCCTATTCCCTTCTCTCAAAAACTTTCTTTGCGCGACCCTTGTAATTAAGAATAGTGTGTTTAAATTGTTCGCACTCGCAATTAGGTATTGCAAGTTTTAATCTCGTTAATTTTTTAGAAAATGAGGTGATTCGTATGACATAATGATCATTGTTATCATCATCATTATCAGCAACGTCAGATTCATCCGACTTAAGAAATTCATGGAAAAGAGCTTCGTCAAATATTTTTATTTCTCTTTCTTCTAGGAATGAGCCTCATACTTGAGTTTCAATTTTTCGAAAACATGAGCTCTCAAAAGTTTCCTGTCTTATCTGAATGTGTGGTAAACATCCTGAGCATTCCACTTTTTAAGTAAAGTCTGACTCACCTTTTTATAAAATTCCGAAAAGTGTTTTTTCAGTTTCCTTTCTCGCAAATAAAATCTTTCCAACTCCTTGCCATGATGGAGATTGAGAAGTTCCTGCAAAATCGCTATATTCTTGTAAATAAATACTTTAAAATCTAAATTTACTTACCTTGGAGTTGAGACCTCAGATTCTTAATAAAGAGTAACTAAAAAGCAGCACAAGAAGCAGCACTACATAAACTCTTTTTCTTATTTTTGTTTGCGGCTTCTTGATAGAATTTAAGCAAAACACTTTATTGAAAGTCCAAGGCATAATAATTCAAACAACTATAAGGTAAAGTTTTAAGTTAAGGAATGTCCTTTTTTACCAAGTCAAGTATCCCCCCACCGGGCTGATCATTCGCAGTAACAGGATTTATCCTTTATTCATACAGTTATAAACCAAAATGCAAAACTTACATACATTATGTTTATATTTTTCCATTCTCCTCCGAGAAGATATGATTAGTGTAAAATTTGACCCCCCCCTTGTTTTTGTCAAATGTCTACGTTACAAGACGCCCTGAACCCAAAAAACTGGTTTTTACGAATGTGTCTGTCTGTATGTCTGTGTGTATGTTTATCTGTCTGTCTGTCTCTCTGTGAGCGCAATAACTTTTGAAAACATTAACCTATTAGATTGGCCTTTGGTACACACTTTTAGTATCAGAAACTGAAGGTCAAGTTCGTTAGCCAGACATTTTGGATAAAAATTCAGAAAAGTTAGAGCAATTTGAAAATTTTTTAAACAATTTTTTTCAAGGTTTGAAATTTTATGTGCGGCGATTTATAGTACTTGAGAAGTCGAACAATTTATCTCTAAACCTTTTTTCGAAAAAAAATGACGAGAGTTATAGCATTTTCAAAATTAAAAAAAAAAAACAAAGGAAAATAAAAATTTTAAGCCAACCAACGCACGATATAAAAAATTCAAGAAATAAAAAACATTTCTTTTCAAATGTTCTACAAGATTGTCATAACAAATTTTTTAATTTTTTTTTTAAATTAAAAATTTTAATTCTGATTGCACAAAAAATAATGAAAAGTCACAAATTTTATTTTTTTGTCAAACTATGCAAGATAAGAAAAAATATGGCAAGACAAAAATTGTTCACCTAGAATAGACCTGCAAATTTCTTATAGATTAGTTTTGAATAGGACGCGTAGTTTTTGTTTTAATCGTAAAAATCTGGATGAAAAAGAGAGAAATTGAATTTTCAGACAAACGTCGGAAGATAAAAAAAAACTGAACAGACAAAATTTGTTTACCCAAAAAAGAGCTACAAATTTGTTATTGATTATTTTTCGATAAGATGTACAGTTTTTGTTTTAATCGTGAAAAATAAAATTCACAATGAAAAAATTAAATTTTCGGAAAAACGAAGCAAGATACGAAAAAAGAATCAACAAAAAGTGTGCGTTTAAAAAAGATCTACCAATTTGTTAGCGATCACTTTTTTATAAAACGCGTGTTTTTTTTTTGGTTGAAGATTGAACTATATTGTTGAAAATTCGTCTTTTTCCATAGAATTCAGCTGTTTTTAGAATAAAATTAAAATCTTTTTTGGTTGCAGTATCAACTATCACATATTATTTGAGAATTCATCTTTTTTAATTGAAACTTCAACTACTCAGTGAAAAGTGAAACTACTTTATTGGAACTTAATATTTTTGGTTGAAGATTCATTACTTTAGTTGAGAATCCTCTTTTTCCAAATTTAACTTTTTTATTTATATTTTTTTGTGAAAATAAATTTTTTAAATGGAAATTTAATTATTTCATATTTGTTAAAAAATTTATTTTGTTCAGTTTAAACTTTAATTATTTTTTTAAAAATTCCTCTATTCTTTTGAAAATTAAACTTTTTTGGTATAAAGTTAATACTTTTGCTTGCGAATTCATTTCTCTCGTTAGAAATTTAACTATTAGGCTGAAAATTTCTTATAAATTTTAAATATTTGTTTGATCATTTTGAAAATTTGATTAGAAATTATTCTTTTTTGGTAAAATATTAAATTTGACAGAACCGAGCGTGGTGCGCGAGGTTTAAATGATCTTCAAATCAAATATCGAGCGCAAAGCGCGAGTATCCGGATGAGAATGTGTTCCTTAAGGTCGATAGAACTTCAAATAAAGTAGTTCTTTTTATTTAAAATTAAACTAATTAAACAAAAAGCATGTCACAGCGATCAAGCTTACGAAGCGAGCATCAGCCTGCGAAGCTCACAACAGCGAGTATATTATGTATATAATTCTAAGAAAATTTGTAGATATAGTTTAGCCAAAAAATTTTTTTAAATTAAATGTTATTTTAGCTTGTTTGGTAGTATTTTTGGTGTGTTAAACAGAAACTGTGGCTTGAGACATTAAAAGTTTTTCTTTAGACTTGAAAAGAAGTATGATAAAACACAAATCATTACGATAATGTTATAATTAAATCAATGGTTATCGTAATCGAGCAGTAATTTTTCCAGGCCAGAAAATATACAATAAATTATTAGAATTATATTATTTATCAGAGATTTATATAACTTCATATAAAAAATCGACCAAGAATCGCAGGTATTGTGATGAGAATGTGTTCCTTAAGCCCGACAGAGCCTTCAAAAAATAAATTTCTTTTTTAATCTTAAAAGAGACGAGCGCGAAGCGCGAGGCAAAAAGTATTCAAGCGCGTAGCGCAAAGTAAATACATTACCGAGCGCATAGCGCGAGATACAACAGCTGCGCGCAATATTGGCTTAAGCAATAAAGATTTGTTTTGTGCGCAGCAGTAGTGACGTTTTTTTGATGTTTCAGATGTTGAGTCTCTTAAATCATCATTGGGATGTAGTTGTTGCGTGCTGGATTTTGATCAGGATATAATAAATAAATTAAAGAATTTAACAGACTTACAAAGGCAAAATTAGTACTTGAAAAATATAAAGATGAAATATTGAATGACCGGAGATTTTCGACAGACTTCTTGATTATCAACATTTTAATTGCAGTGCAAAGCAATTGAAAGTAAACATTAAAGGCCTCGAGGCTTAAAAATTTCTTCAAGGACCCAGTTAATCTTTTTCGGAAACATATTTAGAAAAGTATCTTTTTATTCCCTTACGAAAATATTTTAGGGCTAAAATACACTACCATCAGCAATTATCTACACGGTTGACGAGAGCGGCACTACAAATTACTTATGACTTTGAAACACGATAACTGGGACGAAAATAACGCGAGCCATTTTTTTCACAGGAAGTTCATTAAGCTTCACGTTTAAAGACCCATGGTAGAGACATCTCTGACCTCTAAAAGAGGATATATAATGTGCGAAGTTAAAAAATATATTCCAAGACTTTTTCCAATTTTGAACCCCAAATTCAACTTGTATCATGACCCAGAAAAGTTATAGCAAAAATATAAAACTTGCAAAACGCATTTTTAAAAATAATTTCTTCAATTGCGGGTAATAAAACTTAGAAAGTCTTTTTGTATTTCCAAAATACGACTGAAAATGTGCAAGCCGACTGAATCTTCACTCAGCGCTTAGAAATTTATAGTAATTTATCGGGAAATCGTGAAGATTTTTAAACTTTTATGAGCTTAACTGAAATACAAGATTTTGAGTACTACATTCCTCTGTTTTGGTAAAAAAATACTGCTATAAATGTTTTTTTTAAATAGCAGTTTAGATGTTCGAGGAAAAAAATACTAAAGATCATTTCAGACATAAGTTACAAATTCTTTCTTGAGTAAAGAAATGTTATGCCCTGAAACTGACAGTAGTGAAACTTAAATATTTTAGTGAGACAAGGTTGACATATATGATCTACAAGATAACGACTATAGGATATATCATCAAATCAATCAGTTCTTCTTCTGCCTATCAGAAATGAGGATCGTTTATATTTTTGTCTTCCTCTTATCAATCATTCTTTACTCTATTGGTGAATATAATAGAATAATAATATATCTATCATTTTTTAAATATTGTTAAGCTTTCCGGAAGTGAAACTTTGTCCGACGCAATAATCCAACCCGAGAAATTATGAGACGTTGGCTTTATAAATTATTTTACAATTCAAATATTCTCCCTAAATCAATATAGTACTCTTCTGTAAAAAAAATTTTTGATGTTTATATATTCTCTTAGAATCTGCATTTCCTGAATTTTCTGAATATATTTTACATTTTCTTATTGTTTAAAAATTGATTTGATAGGTTTTTGATTACATTTTACAACAACTTTCTTTCCACAGATATGTGTACTAATAAGGCGTTTCACTTCCAAATGCTTTATTTCCATATGCTACTGGTAAATTGTTTGTTAACCTCAAACTTACAGGTTTATTAGCATTAATATATTTTAAAACCATATATTTAATTAAAATCTTTTTCAATTCAGGAAAAGCTTCTTTTGAGTTGTCATTTTTGCTGATTTCACTGCCTTTTATTGTACTATCATTAATTGAAATTTGACACAAGTGATTCATTGTAGAGCATTGCTAACAGCTCTTGCAAAATTGCGAATGACCGACTGCACATGCCCGTGGCGTCGCGTCAACAGGCATCACGCATGCGCAGTTTGACCTTAAGGACACCTATTTTAGGTTACAAATGCTCTCAAAATTTAATTTCGAAATGTGTTTTTAAATATTTATATCATGAATATTATGATTTTTTCGTGAGAATACGAAACGTTACAGTAAAACAATATTGCTTAGTAGATACGATTGCGGTAAATAATATGAATCTTTTTATATGATTAAAAGTCAGTGTGTTGATTTTTGTGTAAACTGTATCGTACGATGGATTTATAAAGCTCTTCACCTGGGATGATTGCCAGAGTGATTGATCGGCAAATCGTTTCGAAGTTGTCTTGTGGTACGATTATGTTCTTTTAAATAAGCAACAGGTGTATTCTAGATTGAACTAAAATGTATTTTGTTTCGTACACATCTCTATCCTACTATCCCTGTTGTAAAGAAGACAATCAAGAAAAATATTTATTTGTCTTTTTTTCATGGTTTAATGTTTTACTTTAGTTTGCTTACTGTTGCTCCCTTCAGCCCAGCTAACAACGTGAAGTTGTAGATGAAGTCAGAATTATTCTCCTAACTTCGGTAAAACTTTTGCTGAAATTCGTTCATTTTTTCACCTCTTCAAAATTTATTTAAAATAACGTTATCCTTTTTTTTTGTAGAATACCAACGTTTAAAAAAAAATTAATCTTCTCTTGTTGCAGAGTTAAGTTGTCAGTTTGAATGTTTACCTAATGGCGCCCCTCTTCCTGGAGTTCCTCGTGCCGGACCTTCTTCTTTTTCTTCTTCTTCTTTGTCTGAAAGACATTCACCTGAGAGATCTCTTTCTCCTGCCAAACCTCCACTTCGTGCCAGGTCGAGTTCGCCTCCTGACAGCTTCAGAGCTCCTGCAATAAGGCTTCCTTCTTCTGACGGATTGGGATGTGGACTTGAACAACTTATATTTATTCGGCTGTTTCCCAAAATGAATAGGCAGCGGATATTCGAACTTCGAAGATACACTTTTCCTGATGATAAACGAATTAAATTTAAAAGAGAAGGGAATTCTTATAGACCTATGCATACCGAAGAACAAATTGTATTATCAACATCCGATGGTGATATCTTTGCAATATTAGAAAGTTATAATATCCTTGCTGGAATATATAAACATTTTAGTGCTCATATGAAACGGGTGAAAATAAACATGGAAAGCGGCATGATCACCCCATTGACACAAAGTGAAGTATATGAAGTTCCAGTAGGTTCCGCCCGCACAATAAAAAATAATTTTAGGGTAGAGAATGTAAGCCCTAGCCTTAATTACAATTAAACACTATTAATTTAATTACAAAAATTTTTAACTGAAACGTAGTGTTTCTGATCCGAGGTCGGATCAAAATCTGACATTTAACTAAGAATTACATTAAACAGTCAATGTTTTATTGTTCTCGTGGCTTCAGTCTTTCTTCAACACCCCAGCCCGTTTTTTTACGTAAGCAGATAAAAAGGTTTTCTTTCATTCCTTTACCAGTAAAGGTATTTCTGATTTTGTACGTTAACTTCAACTCGTGTCAAACGCTAGGAAGCTATTGTAAAATTGTTTAATATTGTATAGGACACATTGTCTAAGCTGAGCATACGAGTCGAAATATAAAAAATTTTTCTTTTTAGCAAAGTTGCTTTTTTTCTCCCATGAAGAAAAATATTAGCATAAAAAGTATTGCCAATAACAATTTTTATAGTTTTCAAACGAATTAACTTGTCATGTTTTCAAACCGTTTTCGCCCCGACCAAACTGAAACCAATTATGACCGGATGCTAAAAATTAAGAAAGTGAAGTGGGATGGTCTAGACTATCTGCTAGACAGGGAAATTTGTTAGACTGAGCGATAACACTGAAACGCTCAACCCAATCGATTCCCAGATTGAGGTATCTGGTTGGGTCCCAGTTCGGTAATCCTGTTCTAAAAAAAACGAAAGAACTTTGTAAAAAAAACCTGATTTTCGAAAGCTTGAACGGATTTGACTACAATCACAACATGGCGTGCAGGCCTGCTTCAGTGCGGTCGGCAGGGTCCGTCAACGACGCGGCGTTAGGGCTTGCGCAGTCGCACACGTTAACCAACAAACGCGGGCTTCTCAAAATTACAAATTGTTAAGTTTAAAAAAAAGTTAATTTATTTACGTTTAACTTGAAAATGTTGCTATACTCTGCTGTTCCTTTTTTCGCTTTTAAAAATCTTTGATTTTAAGTTAGAGCTTATATTTATTTGAAAAAAGTTTTATTATTATTTCGCAAGTCGCACAAGATGTTTCGATTTTTCGTTTTAGATCTAGCGAAAAAGTTTTTTTTTTTTTAATTTAATTTTGAGTATCAGGAAAATATAATATAAAAATATATATAATGAACTTACTGTAATGTTAGAAGAAAACTTTTAGTGTCTGAACAAAATTTTGTAGATAAAAGTTATTTTCGAGGGCAAAAAAAATTTTTTCAGACATATAAATGTACTTTAACATTTTCAAATTAAATATAACGAGTATTTCTTTTATAAATACTATAGTATAGTATACTATAGTATATACTATACTAATAAACACTAAATACTTTATTCATAAAAACTATAACCTGAATAAATTTTTAAATAATTGTGACCGTCTATAGGAAAACGTACCTTATCGCCTCGGAGCAAAATGTTTAGGAGAGTCGGGAGAACGAAAAGAGATTCAATTGGCCAATCAGGTTCGCCCAGCATCCACGACGGCACGTTCTGGCCAATCACAGGCATCGTAGAGAGTATATATAAGAACAACATAATCAGAAGCCTTAGTTGCAGGTTAGCTGTGACAAAGTGAACTGCAATGTTTACGAAACTTTTTCAAGCTTCGTAGTCTTTGCACACGATTGAAACGCGAAACATATATTTTTTTTTTTTTGAAATTAATGTTCAACATTTTTTAATTTCTAAAGTTATTTAAATTTCTAAAATTATCAAAATTCCTCAAATGTTTCAAATGTTATGGATTATCAAAAATTCTAAGATTACTAAAATTTCTGAAATTTCAAAAGGTCTAAATAATCTAAAATTTTTAAAATTATAAGATGATTAAAATTTCTTAACAGTTGAAAATTTTTAAAATTATAAAAACGTCTCAAAATTTATAAAATTACCAAAATCTCTATAATCTTTAAATCTTTAAACATTTTTAAAAATGTTGAAAAATATACAAATTTTTGAATAAAATGTAAGTTTCTGATGCTTTTAGTTTTTCTTAATTTTCGAAGTTTTTACATTTTTTTAAATTCTCACATTTTCATAATTTATGAAATTTCTATAAAACTCCCACATTTTCAAAAGTTCTAATCTTTTTAAAGCATTTTATTATTTATATTTACCATAGATTTTACAAATCTTAGAACTTTCCGAAATTTCCTAAATAGTAATATAGCAAGGGAGCTACGAGGCCAAATTCCGAGAGATGGCGCCATCGTCGCAAGTTAACGACACCGATAGATGATGCCACCGACTGAGGGATGGTTTTGTTCTATACTAAGTTACCGAAGGTCGATAAAACAATGAGGTAGGTAATGCAGATATTTTCTGATATGCCATTAAACCATCTGTCGGTAAAACAGTAAGGTAGGTCATTATAAGGTTCTTTTCCATGCTTAGTGGGTAAAACAGTGAGGCTTTTAATTGAGATTTCTGCTAAGTTATTATTTATAAATTAATTATTTATTCAGAGGTGACAGTTTCCCAACCCAAAATTTTACTACCATAATTATACTTTTAACTTTTTATATAAAAATTAAATAATTAAAATTTTTTAATTCTATGCTTTTTAACTGTTAAAACTTCCTACAACCGAAAAATGACATGAATTAACTAGGTGTTTATAAAAATATTTTTTAAATTTAAGAAAATGAAAAAGCATTAAATTTTGCTGGAAAATATTTATGAATGATTTATTTATTTAGAGATGACAGTTTTTCTAACTCAAAATATTACTATAATAATTGTACTTTTCACTTTTTACAATAAAATTAAATAATTGAAATTTTAAAATTGTATGCTTTTTAACTGTTACAATTTCCTACAAACAAAGAATGTCATAAATCGAATACCTGTTCATAAAAGTATTTTTTTAAATTAAACAAAATACAAAAGCATGAAATTTTATTGAAGAATATTTATAAATTATTTATTTATTTAGAAGTGACAGTTTTCCTAACCCAAAATTTTACTACCTCAATTCTAAGAACTTATCAAACAGATTGATTTATTTAGATGGACCTACATTTCTTCAAACATTATTTTTACAAGGCTTATCAGATAATGCATGTCAACCAGACAACAATTTTCAGAGGACACTAAAAAAAATCTTGACGACAACAAGCTCTAAAAACTTAGTATCTACCAGGCTCATTAGAAAAAGTAAAAGAATTATAATATAAAATTTGACCGCAAAAAGCAGCAAAAATACTACCTACTTCTTCAGATGTTTCGTATGATCCTGAGAAGTACCGATTATTTGATATAAGCTTCTCAACATCGCCACTACCATCAAAAGAACGTAAACGTCCTACGAGATAAGGTACAATTTTTATTAAAATGACTTAACTAACACCAACTCAAAGAACACTAACATCAACGTTTAAACGTCCTTCAAAGTGAAATGTTTCACCCAAATCTATGTCACCAACACCGACTACTCAATGAGGAGAAATGCAGGCTCTATAGAAGGCTAGTTCAACACCTTCGAGAACCAAATTAGTAAGCTATTCACTAAAAAGGTACGATAAGCCAAGAATGCAACCAGCGTAAGGAAAACCGTTCCTAAATGGACCCAGACGGTGGTAGTTTTCGCACCCGGAAAAAGGGCGTGAGAGGCTACTGTCAGTCCCTAGAAAACAGCAGTCAAGTGTCAACGGCGGAAAAGCTAAAGACGTGCATCGTCGAAGCGGCAGGAACAGCAAGAAGAAAGGAGAAGCAGCTAAAGAATTAGATAAAACTGGACACCCTTCGTGTTAAAATCAAGGGTGTAAGGAAAACCGAAAGTGGGGATGTCCTCATTAAGGTAAAAAGCCAGGGAGAGGGCAAATCTAAACTGTCCTGTGCTATCACGGAAGCTGTCGGAGAAGCAGGTTATGTGCATGAGCTCGTTCCTCGCACCGAAGTCGAGATCTTAGATCTCGACGAAACTACGGAGGAAAGCGAGATAGCCGCAAGGCTAACTC
>JAUELO010442881.1:0-14028 GCA_032357855.1 Amphibolips quercusostensackenii | reverse complement strand
GTAACCCTTTTCAGGATTCCTGGAAACTGACGAAAAAAATGACAGAAAAACTTGGTGGCAGTCAAACACTTGTCGTGGCAGTCTACACCTGCTGAAAGTGGAAAGCCCTGCTGTAAAGCATCAATTCTGTATTAAGTGTCCCGAAGTATGATTTCCTAAATTGCGAGCAAAACATCCTGTGAAATTAGGACATCAAACAATGCTTCCAATTGCAGAAGAGATCTCTTTGGTAAGTTGGTTACTTTAATCTGCTCAAACATTGTGTATCATCACTTGGCAGAGAAACACCTTTCATTTTCAATAAACTAGGAAGGCATTAAGTCATGAACTTTTTAAAAAAACATATAGACTTATCTTCGCTATTTGGAGAAAATATTAAACGAGTATGAGCTGATGTCAAACCTGATGGAATGAATTCCTATTATGAGATCGAAAAAACTCTAGCTGAAGTTTCTGCGGAAAATATAATTGAATATGATGAGACGAATGATTGTGACGATCTAGGGAAAGTTAAAGTCATAGTAAGAAGAGGCCGCAAGCATCCCGAAAATGTACTAGATTCTTCAAATACTGGTACATCTGTCATGATAGCAGGTTCTGCGTCGGGCGTATTATTACCACCTTATGTTGTATATACATCAAAACATTTACAGTCCATGCCCCACCTGGACCAAAGGAGTTATTACAGAAACTGCTTACAATCGATCTTTTAATGAAAGGTTTGAAATTAAGACCTTTAGGGATTGGCTTAAGACAATATGCCTCTCCTACTTGCAAAAATTAAAAGTCTTAAAAGTAATGATAAGTGAAAACCTTACCAGTCACATATTGTTAAATGTAATTCATCTTTCTGAAGAAAACGACAATTGTTTTGTTTCTTTGACTCCAAATAGTACTAATTTATTGAAGCCTTTAAGCGTAGCGTTCTTTGTTCCAATAAAATAGAAGTAACGTCAATGTCTTCTGGAATGAAAACTGAAAAATAAGGGCATTTTACTTGAACGCCTATTTTAAAGGTTGCTGTATTAGACAATTGAAAGTATAAAAAAGGACATCAAGAAAATCCTTTGTCCCGGTTCAGAATCACGGGGATCATTTCACTGAATCGTCAGCTTGTTTTTCGAAAGATACCCAAAGGAGAACAAGTTACAGATCAACATAATGCTGATTCATTTGCAAAAATTATTTATGAAAACAGATTGGTTGCGAAAGAAAATCAGCCCAAGAAAAGGTCTTACATCTAAAAAAAGAAGCACATCTAAGAAAAGTCTTAATTCATTGCCTGGATGTACTGTTCAAAACGAAGATTTGAAATTATCTAATTCTACTGACAGTGAAAAACCTAGTGATAGTTGAAAAAAAGGAAAACAAGTTGATGATCAGCATCCAGACCATAACAAAGAAAACGATGTATCTTCTTAAAGTCTGTTAAAAAAGTTAAGCCTCATTTCCTAAAAAAAGAAGCAAAAAGACCAAAGAGAAAAACATGTGTTTCGAAAAGTTGACTTAATTTTCATTCACGACCTAAATGAAGCAGATTTGAAAAGTCTTCGGATATAGGCAGAGTTTTTCAAGCCATTAGCAAAGTCATACTTCAGGTTGTATTTATGCAGAAAAAAGTTTTTAAAAATATCTTTCTTACATTTCCGAACAATTATGAGATATGAAATAAATATCGTAAGAACGTGCATTTAATATTAAAAATTATCTTCCTATCTCAATGGTAATTTTTGGTTTGCGGGTTTAAGAAACGTCGATATATTATGGAGAGCTATTTTGTTCTTTGCAAACATGGTAATGATTATAATATAATTATTTAATCATTTTTATCAAATAAAGAAACTAATGCAATGAAGAAATATGTTTTGAATTATGAAATATACTATAGTATCCAAAGTTATTTATTTTGTCGCATAACTTTGGACAGTTTTTAAGTAATTAAAAATATGACAAGAAAGCATCACAGATTTGTTTTATTACAACATCTTAATAATTGTAATTTTAACAACCTAAATTAATTTTTGCAGGAATTGTTCATTACTTTTTTTTGTTTTATGATTAAAAACCTATCAAAAACTGTCCAAAATTTGGAGCTTCTTTAGTACATATACTATTTCCAAACTTAAAGAAAGTGGTCTCAAAAAATTTTTCAAGTATCCAAGTTTTAGAATTTTCATCCAAAATTCAATTGGGTTGCGCGTAAGTCAAATCCAATCCGACTAGTCTCTAAAATGTTATCCGTTTTAGTTTTCTAAAGAGTTTAAGTGCTCGAAGAAATTCTCATGAGCTTAAGAATATGCTCGACATTATGCTCGACTTTTATGTGCTTCGAGAATTTAATGAGCATTTATGAGCATTTTTATTTAGGATTTGGAAAATCTTATGTTCTATCTTTATTAATAATTATTACATTATTTAAATTTCGCGGGAAAAGGTATCGCTTCAAATTAAAAAGGGCGCTGAATTTAAATGATAAAAGAAGTGTAAATGATGGGAAACATGTGGTTCACATACAACAGTGACTTATTCAGGGTTGCTATAATATCTCAATTTCTTAATTCTTCTAGGTATACAAGAAACTGAAATAAGAAATCTTTAACCAAAAATATAAATTTTTAACAAAATAGTTAGTTAAATTTTTAACCTAAAATATGAATATTCTACCAAAAAAAAATAGTTTCAATAAAATATATAAATTTTCAACTAAAAAAGATAAATTTACACACAAAAAATAGAATAGTTAAATTTGCAATAAGAAAAGTAAATTTTATACAACAGAAAGGTATTTCAAGCATAATTAATTAATTTACAACTAAAGACATAGTTTTTTCAGCAATATTGGAATATTACCGTCTTAGGTTTGAAAAAAAGTAATTTTCAACTAATAAGAAATAAATTTTCCACTAAAGAAACTAACTTTTAATCACAATGATGAATTGTCAACAAAAAATGCGAGTTTATGACTATATAGTGGAATTTTTACCCCAAAATAGGAACTTTCTATCAACGAAAAAAAAAAACAAATTTTTGACTGAATAGTTTTTTTTAACTAAAGAAATCAATTCTTAACAAAAAATAGATTATTTGAATTTTCTACCAAAAGATAATTTTTTAATGGAAAAGATTACATTTCTTCCAAGGAAATTAAATTTTTCACAAAAATTAAAATAGTTCAAGTGAAATTTTAATTAAAATAATAAATCTTTAACTGAAAAAATTAGTTTTTAACTAAATACATGAATTTTTAACTCAAAATTTAAATTTTCTATTCAAAACAGAAAAAGGTTAATTTTTAGATAGTAAACTATATTTTCAACAAAAGAAGAAACCAATTTTTAATTGAATAGTTGAATTCCTACCAAAAAAATGTTAGAAAAATAAATGTTAAGCCCAAGAAAAATGATGTCCTTAGCAAAAATATAAAGATTACATTTTCAGTTACGAGAATCAATTTGTAGCAAAATAATTCAAATTTAAACCCAAGACATAAATTCTTCACCAAAAAACATGCAGTCTTGATAAAATATATAAATTTTTAACTAAAAAAAAAAAAAAAAATTACGAATGAAACATAGAATAGTTTGATTTACAGTTAGAAAACTAAATTTCAATTTAAAAAGACAAGTGTTTCGCAAAATTAATTAATTTTAGACTAAAAATGTCAATTTTTCATCAAAAATGGAATAAGTTAAGTCTTTAGTTCAAAAAAATTTTTAATTAGAAAAAAACGAATTTTTAACCAAAGAAATTAATTTTTGATCGCAATGATGAATTTAAAAAAAAATTGAATTTTAGTCTAAATAGTGAAATTTTCAACCCAAATATAAATTCTAAACCAAAAATAAAATGCCTCAACTTTCAGCTACTAAAATAAATTCTCAACCAAAAAAAGAAACCAATTTTCAACAAAATAGATAAATTCACAACCAAAAAAACGAGTTTTTAACTAAAATGATGAATTGGCAACCAAAAATATGAATTTTCAAGCAAAGACTTTGTTGAATCTTCAACCCTAAGAATTAATTCATTACCAAAAAAGACTTATTTTTAACATCGATTCAAATTGATAAAGGCGCTGAATTTTAAAGATTGAAGAAGTCAAAATGATGGAGAACATGTAGTTCCCATTCAACAGTGACTTATTCAGGGTTGCTGTAATATCCCAATTTCTAAATTCTTCCACGTATAAAAAGAAGTACAATGATGAATCTTCAACCAAAAATATAAATTTTTAACCAAATAGTTAGTTGAATTTTTAACCTGAAAGATGAATTTCCTACAGAGAAAATAGTTTTGATAAAGTAAAAAAATTTTCAATTAAAAAAAATGAATTTACAAACAAAACAATAGTTGCATTCGCAATTATAAAAGTAAATTTTAAACCTGAAAAAAACAAGTTTTCACCAAAATTGATTATTCTACAACTGAAAATATACATTTTAAAGCAATAATGGAATAGTTGAATCTTAGGTTAAAGAATTTAATTTACAACAAAAAAGAAACGAATTGTCACCAAAAAAAACTAATTTTTAATGACAATGATAAATTGTTAAAAAATAACACAACTTTCTGACTAAATAATGAAATTTTCAACCCAAAAGAGGAACTTTCTATCAACAAAAAAAACGAATTTTCGACTAAATAGTTTGTTTTTTTTCATCTAAAGAAATTAATTCTTGCCAAATATAGATTATTTAAGTTTTCTACAAAAAGATAATTTGTTAATAGAAAAGATTACATTTCTATTATAAAACTAAAATTTTTCACAAAAATTGGAATAGTTCACGTGAACTTTTAACTAAAATAGTCAATCTTTAACTAAAAGGAAATTAATTTTTAACCAAATACATGCATTTTCAACTCAAAATATCAATTTTCTATCAAAAATAAAATTGTTAAATTTTCAGTTAGTAAACTAAATTTTTAACAAAAAAACAACAATTTTTCAATTAAATAGTTGATTCTTAACCAAAAAAATGTTAAAATGTAAGAAAAATAAATGATAAACCCAAGAAAAGTGATGTTTTAAGCAAAAATAGGAAGATTACATTTTCAGTTGCAAGAATCAATTTTCAGGAAAATAATGCAATTTTAAACCCAAAAGATAAATTTTTCACCAAAAAAGATGCAGCCTTGATAAAATATATTAATTTTCAACTAAAAAAAAATAAATTTGCGAATCAAACATAGAATAGTTTGATTTGCGGTTAGAAAACTAAATTTCAATAAAAAAAAGAGTTTTTAGAAAAATGAATCAATTTCAAACTAAAAATGGCAATTTTTTAGCAAGAATGGAATAGTTTAATCTTTAGTTGAAAGAAAAAATTTCAACTAAAAAGAAACGAATTTACACTAAAAGAAATTAATTTTCAATCACAATGATGAATTTTCAACAAATATGCGAATTAATGACTAAATAGTGCAATTTTCAACCTTATTATAAATTTTCTACCAAAAATAAAATATTTAAACTTTTAGTTAGTAAGATAAATTTTTAAACAAAAAAGAAACGAATTTTCTACTAAAGAAATTAATTTTTAAACAAAAAGATTTTTTAACAAAGTACACGATTTTTTAACCCAAAAAATTAATTAGTCACTTATAAGATAAAACATTCCCCCATTAAATCAAAATTTTTAATAAAATACAGGAAATTTTAAACAAATACTTGAGCTTGAACCTTGAAAAGATGAATTCTGATAAATTTTTAATTTTTTAAATCATATCCAAGATTTGAAAAATTGATACTTAATCTTTTAATTGTATGCTGGGTGTATCGGATTAACAAAGATTACATTTTAATATTACACCCTTGAATAAACTCTACTCAACGTAAAGAGGATACCACTATAATTTATTTGAGTTAAAAAATTTGTTAAATGTACTACTTATTATTCGAATTGTTTGCTCTTTGTGATCTGCGCGACAACGACGAATTATCATTTTAAAAAATATATCTCATGATTTTTAATTCTTTTATGATTATAATGTACAATTTTATTATAAGATTATGATCCAAGTATGTTTAAAATGTATCTATTTTTAGAAATTGATTTTGAGTTTTACTGATACCATACCATTTAGAATTTAGATACATTTATTCAATAAAAATGAATTAATTTTGCTAGAATTTCGTATTATTTGTTGTTCATAAGATTTGATAACAGGTATAAAATATATATTCATATTTTTGTAAAAAAAAATTTCGACTCTTAATTTATTAAAATTTATAACAATAGTATCTTCTTGGCTGCTTTAAAATCATTTTGAAAAATATAAGAAGAATTATTAATATTATTAATATTAATAACATTAATATTGATAATAATAATAAGCCTTATATCTGAGACAAATATATAATAATAGTCGAATTTAAAATCGAAATTTGTTAACATTGACGAATTTCCAGTTGTAAATCTTTAAAATTAAATTATTTTAAAAAATATATAAAAAATTACGTTCCTATATCATATAAGTCATAATGATGAAATAACTTCCGAATCTAAACATTATTAATTTTGAAAAAAGTTTATTGTCACTCTTTAAAATTGTAAAAATTTTAATTGCTGATTTTTAAAATACAAGATTTCTCATTTAAAAAATTTATAATTAAATATTATACAAGTTTTAATTCTTACAATTGAAAATTATGTAATTTTTATGATTAAAATTAAACTTTCTGTTATTTGGAAGATTTAGAATTTAAAATAAAAAACTTGCGATTTTCAAATCATTGAAATTTAAAATCTCTGATTCATACATATTCAAAATTAAAAAATGTGCAATTGCAGACTTAAAAAATTGATATTATGAATTTTTAAAATAGAATTTAATATTTTTTCAAACGATGAAAAATCCATTCTTTGAGAATATAAATCCTGAAAATAAAATAAATTCCAATTTTAACAATTTGAAATTAAATCGTTTAAAAATTTTTTTTTGATAATATACAATTAATATTCAAGAGTCTTTAAGTAAAAGTCTTAAAAATTGAAGAATTTCCCATTGTGAATGTTCAAAACTGAATTACATATTTCGACAAAAACGTTTAAAATGATATATCTTCAAAAGATTATTACAAAAATTACATAAATCTTGAATAAAATTAAAGAGTTTATTATTTTTTTATTCGCAATTTAAAAGATTATGCGAGTTTCATGTTTCACAATTCAAAATGCTGTTATTTTAATGATTTAAGTTTCAAATTTCATCGATTTGGAAGATATAGAATTAAAAATTCTTGACTTCTGACCTTTGAAGTCATCACAACTTAATAATTGTTATTTACACGCCTTTTAAAATCTGAGAGTTTTCAATTATAAATCTTCAAAATGAAAAAGTGTTAAATTTCAAATCGGTGAGATTTCGAAATTTTCCATCATAAGCCCTCAAAATTAAACTATCTAAGGAAATTTCAAACTAATATTATTGATATGTAATATTTCACAATAATTAAAGTTTCATAATCAAATAACGTTTTTAAATAATAATTCAACTTTTTTATTTTTTTACTGTGAATGGCGTTCTCTTAAATCTTAATTTTTTTCTCTAAAAAATGAGAAGATCTTATGCAAATAAATCAGGAACAACGAAAAAACTGCAGAAAACTGCTTGAATTTCCAACCAAGAATAGAATAATGAAATTTTAAGTTAAGAAAATTATTTTTAAAAAAACAAATATTTAACGAAGTAGTTAAATTTTTAGCAAAAAAAAATGGATGATCAAATGATAAAATACATTCTTAACAAAGAAGTTAAATTTTCAACCCAGTAGTGATTGACTTTCAAGCCCAGAAGATTAAGTTTTCTACCAAAAAAGGATAAACTTACAATAAAATACATACATTTTCAATCAGATTTTTTAATTTTCAACCAAATATTGAATAATTAAATTTTTAGTCAAAAAGTTAATTTATAGAGAAAACAAATTTTTAAAAAAGTGTAATTTTTAACCATGTAATTTAATTTCCCATTAGGAAGATTAATTTTCTACAAAAAAAAAGACGAACTTAAAATAAAATACACAAATTTTTAACCAGATTGTAGAATTTTCAACCAAAAAAAGATTGAATATATTATTAGTAAAAAAATGATTGTAAAATAAATAACAAATTTTTAATGAAATATTTAAATTTTTAATCACGAAGGTGGATTGTTGAATAATAAAATACATTTTCAACAAAGAAGGTAAATGTTTAACCAAGCAATATTTGACTTTTGAAACCAGAAGATTAATCTTTCATCAAAAAAGATAAACGTACAATAATATTCATAAATTTTTGATGAGATTTTTAAATGTTCAACCCAATATAGAATAATTAAATTTTCAGTTAAAAAATTGATTTATAGAAAAAACGAATTTTTAACAAAACAGTTGAATTTTCAGCGAGCGAGATGGATCTTCAAATGATAAAATGAATTTTTGAAAAAAAGTTCAATTTTTAACCAAGAAATTAAATTTTCAATTATTATATCAATTTTTTACCAAAAAAACCAAACTTAAAATAAAATAGGCAAATTTTCAACCAAATCATAGAATTTTCAACTAAAAACAGATTGATTAAATTTTCAGTAAGAAAATTATTGTAAAAGAAATAACGAATTTTTTATGAAATACTTGAATTTTTAATCATAGAGATGGATCTTTAATTAATAAAATGAATTTTTAACAGAGAAGTTAAATTTTTAACCAAGTAGTAATTGACTTTTGAAATAGGAAGATGAATCTTCTACCAAAAAAAATAAAATTACAATAAAATAAATTAGTTTTCAATTAGAATTTTAGATTTTTAATTAAATATAATATAGAATAATAAAATATAGAACAATTAAATTCTTAGCTGAAAAAATAATTCATGAAAAAAACGAATTTTCAACAAATAAGTTCAATTTTCCACCAGGGAATTGAATTTTCAAATAATAAAGAGAATTTTTAAGAAATTCTTTTTAATTTCAACCAAGTAATTGAATTTTTATTCAAAAAGGTTAATTTTTTTAACAAAAAAAAAGATAAACTTAAAATAAAATACACAAATTTTCAACCACGTTATAGAATTTTTAACCAAAATAGATTATTTTAATGTTCTAACCAGAGAGATAAGCTTGCAAAAAATACATTAATTTTCAATTGAATTTTTTTATTTTTAACCAAAAACAGACATATAAAAATTTTTAGTTAAAACATTAGTTAAAAAAAAAGAACAAGTTTTTAACAAAACAGTTGAATTTTTAACCAGAGCGATAGACCTTCATATAAGAAATTGAATTTTTAAGACAAAAGTTTAATTTTCAGCTAAGTAGTTAAATTTTTATTTAAAAAGACTAATTTTCTGTTCCAAAAAAGACGAACTTAATATAAAATACACACATTTTTAGCCAAATTGTAGAATTTTCAACCAAAAATAGATTGATTAAATTTGCAGTAAAAAAGTTATTGTAAAATAAATATCGAATTTTTAATGAAATAATTGAATTTTCAATCACAGAGATAGATCCTTAAATAATAAAATACATTTTTACCAAAAAAGTTAAATTTTTAATTTGTATAATTTGACTTTTAAAACAAGAAGATTAATCCTCTAACAAAAAAGATAAACTTGCAATAAAATACATAAATTTTTAATCAGGTTTTTGAATTTTTAACCAAATATTAAATAATTAAATTTTTGTTGAAAAATTAATTTATAGAAAAAACAAATTTTCAACAAAACAGTTGAATTTTTAACCAAGTAATTGAATTTTCATTCAAAAAGATTAATTTTCTCAAAAAAAAAACGAACTTAAAATAAAATACACAGATTTTTTACTAGATTATCAAATTTTCAACCAAAAATAGATTGTTTATATTTTCAGTTGAAAAATGATTGTGAAATAAATAAAAAAATTTTAATAAAATACTTGAATTTTCTATTACAAAGATGGCTCTTCAAATAATAATATACATTTTTAACCAAAAAGTTAAATTTGTAACCATGTAGTAATTGACTTTAAAAAAAAAAAAAATTAATCTTCCCAAAAAAAAAAAAACTTGCAATAACATACATGAATTTTCAATCATATATTTTAATTTTCAATCAAAAATAGTATAATAAATTTTCAGTTAAAAAAACTATTTAGAAAAATACAATTTTTAACAAACTAGTTGAATTTATAGAAAGAGAAATGGATCTTCAAATAATAAAATAAAAGTTAAATTTTCAACCAAGAAGTAGTTCACTTTTAAACACATAAGATTTATTTTCTAACAAAAATAATAAACTCATAATAATATACATAAATTTTTAATAATATTTTTGAATTTTTAACTAAATATATAATAATTAAATTTTAGTTAAAAAATTAATTCATATAATAAACGAATTTTCAACAAAACAGTTGAATTTTTAACCAAGTAATTCAATTTTCGATTAGGAAGATTAATTATCTACCAAAAAAACACGAACTTGAAATAAAATAATCAAATTTTCAACCAAATTGTAGAATTTTTAACCAAAATTATATAAAGTGAATTTTCAATAAAATAATTATTGTAAAATTAATGAATAATTTTTAATGAAATAGTTGAATTTTTAATCTGATTTTTTGAATTTTTGCCCAGATATAGAATAATTGGATTTCTAGTTATAACAAAAATTTATAGAAAAATTTAATTTCAACCAAGTAATTAAATTTTCGTTTAAAAAGATTAATCTTCTGCAAAAAAAAAAGACGAACTTAAAATAAAATACACAAATTTTCAAACAAATTGTACTATTTTCTACCTAATTTTAGAATATTTGACCAAAAATAGATTGATTAAATTCTCAGTGCAAAAATGATTGTAAAATAAATAACGAATTTTTAATAAAATAATTAAATATTCAATCACAGAGATAGATCCTTTAATAATAAAATACATTTTTACCAAGAATGTTAAATTTGCAACTATGCAGTAATTGACTTCTGAAACAAGAAGATTAATTTTCTAACAAAAGACGTAAACTTAAAATAATATACATGAATTTTCAATCAGATTTTTCAATATTTAACTAAAATGGAATAATTAAATTTTCAGTTGAAAAATTATTTAAAAAGAAAGAAACAAATTTTCAACAAAGCAGTAGAATTTTGAACCGGCGAGATGGATCTTCAAATAATAAAATACATTTTTTAAAAAGAAGTTCAATTCTCAACCCAGTAATAAAATTTTCATTTTTCAAGGTTATTTTTTCACAAAAAAAAAGACAAACCTAAGATAAAATACACAAATTTTTAACCAAGTTATAGAATTATTAACCAAAAATAGATTGATTAAATTTATAGTCGAAAAGTGATTGTAAAATAAATAACGAATTTTCAATGAAATAATTTAATTTAATTACAGAGATAGATCCTTAAATAATAAAATACATTAAAAAAAAAAAGTGAAATTTGTAACCATGTAGTAATTGACTTTTAGAACAAGAAGAATTATCTTCTAACAAAAAAGATAAACTTACAATAATATACATAAATTTTTAATCATATTTTTTAATTTTGAACCAAAAATAGTATAATGAAATTCGCATTAAAAAAAATTATTAAAAAAAAACAATTTTCAACAAAATAGTTGAGTTTATAGCAAGAGAGATGGATCTTCAAGTAATGAAATAATTTTTTAACAAACAAGTTAAATTTTCAATCAAGTAGTAATTTACTTCTAAGCCCAGAAGATTAATTTTCTACCAAAAATGATAAACTCATAATAATATACATAAATTTTCAATAATTTTTTTTTTGAATTTTTAATCGATTATAAAATAATTGCATTTTTAGTTGAAAAATTAATAAAAAAATCAATTTTTACCAAAGAAGTTAAATTTTCAACCAAGTAGTAATTGATTTTCAAACTCAGAAGATTAATTTTCTACCGAAAATGATAAATTCATGATAATATACATATATTTTTAATCAGATTTTTGAATGTTCAACCAAATATAGAATAACTAAATTTTTAGTTAGAAAATTAATTTATAGAAAAAACGAATTTTTAACAAAACAGTTAAATTTTTAACCAAGTAATTCAATTTTCCATTAGGAAAATTAATTATCCACCAAAAAAAAAAAACACAAACTCAAAATAAAATAATCGAATTTTCAACCAAATTGTAGAATATTCAGCCAACAATAAATCGATCAAACTTTCAGTAAAAAAAAATTTGTAAAATAATTAACGAATTTTTAGTTAAATGATTGAATTTGCAATCAGAGAGATAGATCCCTAAATAACAAAATACATTTTTAACAAGAAATTTCAATTTTGTCTCCATGTAGTAATTGACTTTTAAAACGAGAAGATTAACCTTATGATAAAAAAGGTAAAATTACAATAATATACATCAATTTTCAACCAGATTTTCCACTTTTTATTAAAAATAGCATAATCAAATTTTCAGTTGAATATTTTTAAAAAATTAATAAATTTTTAACAAAAAAGGAGAATTTTCAACCAGAGAGATGGATCTTCAAATAATAAAATGAATTTTTAGGAAAGAAGTTCAATTTTTAACAAAGTAATTGAATTTTTCATTAAGAAGAATAATTTTCTACAAAAATAAAAGACAAGCTTGAAATAAAGTACACAAATATTGTAACCAAATTGTTAAATCTATAACTAAAAACTATTAATTTTCAATCAGCAATTGAATAATAAAATGTTGAGTTAAAAAAAATTAATTGAAATAAGGAATTTAAAAAAAAATTTTATTTTCAACCAAAGTTTTAAGTTCTCAAGCAAATATAAAACAATAAAAGAATTAATTTAGAAGAAAAATTTGTTCAATACTTGAATTTTCAAACAGAGAGATGGCTTTTTAAATGATTAAAAGAATTTTTAACTGATAAGTAAAATTTTCAACCAAGTAGTTATTGACTGTTCAACCAACAGGATTGATTTTCTACCGAAAAAGACAATTTTACAACAACAACAAAAATTTTTATCCAATTTGTCAAATTTTTAACCAAAAATAGAATAATTAAATTTTCAATTTGAAAAATTAATACCAAAATATTTTCAAATAGTTTAATTTTTAGCACGAACGACTATACTTTTAATAATAAGATGCATTTTTAACAAAGAAACTAAAAATGTACAGCTTAGTTATCAGAACGATTTAGAACTTTAACTTCAAGTTGCAAATAATTACGGAACTTTATTTCAGAAGAGCAAAAAAATTGGAAATCTATTATTTAAGTAGCGAAATAACGCTGATTTATCTGATTGATTAGTTAAAAATTGTTTACTGAAATTTCAGCAACATTTTCTACTGTGAAAAAAGGGAAAACCTTCTGAAATTCTAATAATTTCCAGCGAATTTTCACTGATTCTAATGGCTAAAAGTTATAATAAAAGTAGTAATATGATAATTAATATTTACCGATAAAACTAACCAGAACCACTGAAGTTAAGACCAGACTACCAAGGACCATCATTTTTTCTAGCAAAAAAAACGCATGTACCGACAAATTTGTGATCACAGGGTAACTAATTAATATTTTGAAACATATTTCAGTCAAAAATACTATTCAGTATTTTATTGGTCTTCTGAAATTATTAAATTCGCGGAAAGAAGCTTATTTTTTTGAGGTGTTTGCATTTCATTATCACATTCAGTTATATTTGCTTTACGTGTCGCAAGAATTTAAAAATATTGTTATAATTTATCGTGCTGACTTGTAAGAATACGTCATTTATAATAACGTTTACATCTTTGCAACTCATAAGTTAATAAGTCTAATTGTACAACAGTAATTATTTCTATAAATAAAGGAAACGATGTTGCTAATAATATTATTATTATAAAGGCATACATTTATGTAAATAAAGAGAAAAATGGCTTCTTGTTAAAACAATTCTAAAAATAAAATAAATATAGATTGCAATATAGGTACAATTACCTGATCACTCAAACTTCATACCTTTTAAACAAAATTGTTCGATTTGTAACAAAATGTATATTAAAAAATACATAAGTGAATGAATTTGCAACAGAAAAAATAAATGATCAGCCA